>CAUYPK010053067.1:0-75216 GCA_963574355.1 Loris lydekkerianus | reverse complement strand
TGCTTTGGGCAGTATGGACATTTTAACAATGTTGATTCTTCCCAGCCATGAGCATGGTATGTTTTTCCATCTGTTAACATCTTCGGCTATTTCTTTTCTTAGAGTTTCATAGTTCTCTTTGTAGAGATCTTTCATGTCCTTTTTTAGGTATACTCCCAAATATTTCATCTTCTTTGGCACTACTGTGAAAGGAATAGAGTCCTTGACTGTTTGGCTTGGTTATTGTTGGGAGATTAATTTCAATATGGTGAGGAAATGGGAAAAACTGAAGGGCAAGAGATCAAACTCTCATCCTAACAGAGACCTAGGTGATAGTGGTCTGAACTAGAGTAACAGCAATGAGTTAAAGACTGTAGGGACAAAACCGTGGCCCCTTCATTGATGGCATGCTTAGCACTTAGCACAGTGGCTGATACAGAGGAGCAGTTCAATGCACACTTCCTAAATGAAATAGAGGAAGGGGCAGTTGGTAGAGGGTGGAGGCTGAAAGGGGCTGGTAAATTACTGGCTGTAAAAGAAAAGAGAGAAGAGCAAACATGTATTCTCCTGCAAGGGTTAGAAGCAAGACAATGAGGAAACCTTCCCATAGCAAGCAAGCAGCAGGGGGCTCTGGGGGAAGATGCTGAGTAGTTTATTCACAGGTTGCTGGAGATGTTTTATGTGGGAAAGGCAAGTGATGACTGGAGTCACGTGATATCAGTAAAGATGCGTGGAAAGATGCTGATTTAAGGCATAACTCTGATGCCAGAAATGAGTTGTATTCTGCTGCCTTTTTATTTCACTTGGAACTAAAAAGATTTTCATGATACTGCAGATACAGAAGTACTGGACGGCTGAACCATCCTGAGAATTAAACCAAACTTTTGTTATTCCAATTTTTTCACACCTTATTATGTTCTTCCCGAAAAAAACAAAAATGACAGTTTGTGATACCCAGATAAACTCACAGAGGAGTGAAACATCACCTCTGTAAACTGGATTTCCTACTTCATGACTTTATTAAAATGGGTTAGCACTGGCACCTGGATACTTCAGTAACAAAAACGCTCTCTAGTGATTTGTTTTGTTTCTGGGTAAATTAACATGCCCTTTGCATGGTATCCATTGTGGGTGAATTTCTCTGATTTGTAGCAAATATATCTACTGTCAAGGCTTCTGTAAAATAAATTCAAAGTGTGTTCAGAAGCATAGGCAAAATTAAGTAATGGAATACAGAGAAACCAGTAAAATATTATCAATCATGGAAAAGCAAAAGTGTGATATTAATCAAATATTCCAGTTTATTTTGCATGGCTCATAATTAATGAATCAGAATATAATATTTCTATAAATAAAAGGAGTTTTCAGCATAATTTTGTTTTCCATTGATCATTTGGAAGTCAGAGTATACACCCAAAATTCAGTTATGAATGGCAGTTATTTACATATGTAAGTGCCAATAATAAATAACTTCATTAGATAAATGTTTGCCTATATTGTTTAGTACATTAGTATTAGTACTGACAATTCTATTATCTTTTATTCCTCAATACTTATTTATTTTTGAATGGATTTTCAGGTTTTATTCTAGCAATGAATTTGAGGGTTACCCTGGAAGAAGAAATATCTACAGGTAATTTGCATCAATTCATCCTGGTATTTATATATACTGATATTTGAACAAAAATAAGTCAGAATCCTCAGGAGATGTAGAATATTTTTTAAAGTGTGAAATTTAATAAAAAATCATTTATGAAATTAAGATAAAACATTTGGAGAATGTTATAAACTACATCAATATAACAAACACACACTCTCAAAATGTTAGCCAACTCAAAATGTTTGTTTTCAGGAGGGAAAAACAAGAAATTTTAATGCTCATATAAATACTAAATACTATTTCGGTACTAAATACTTCAACTAAATTTAGAGGTAGTTGAGGACATTTATTTATTTAACACATATGTATGGAGTACCTATATTATACCAGGCAGCGTTTTTATTCCCACAATGTGTGATTTCTTTTACTATGGCACACTTTGGCATAACCATCGCTGCTCCCATATTACTGTTTAAGTTCAGTTCAGGTGTCCTTTTGATGAAAAAAATGGTGTCCTCAACCATCTCTTCAGTATGTGGAAATAAAAATGATAGTTACCATGTGTGGGTAGTCTATGGCAGGGACATTTTGTCTGATTTACATATGCAATTTCATTAAATTACCAGAGGTCTATGAACAGGTAATGCTGTTGGAGCCAGGATTTGTAGCCTGGCAGAGTGCCCTCTGAGTCCTTACTGTTCACTCCCGAATATGAATATAAATACTAACCATTATGGAGAAAATAAGAACTTTCCCTTCTGTCATATTCCTCTGTTCCTTCCTGGATCGTAATCTTACCTTATCTGTTAGGGAGACTCTGTCTCCAGAACCACAAATGTCTCCAGACACTTTCTGCCACATCCAGGGTGGGGTGAGGGCAGCAGCAGAAGGGTAGCATGGGTAACTGACGGCCACAGTCTCAGAGGTGGCACGGATAATGCTGACGGCCACAGTCTCAGAGGTGGCAGGGGTAACTCTGACAGCCACAACAGGGTTCCAACCTGGCCCTCGCACTGCCATAACACCACCTAGTCTCCCTCAAATGAGATTCTGATGCTGAGGGCTTGGGAGTAAGGTCCATGAGTCTACACATTAAAGATAAATCACCCCATTCAGGAACTATGCCGAGGGCTCTGCTGAGGTAGGGTTGAGACCAGTGTGGTGGGTGCAGACCTCTTACAGAGTATGTGGAGAGAGCAATCTCAGGCTGAGTATCCATGAGCCCAGATTTCCTGCTGACAGGAGTAGAAAGTGCAGGAGGCACTTAGAACCATGGTTTCTTATTTCTGCTTTGCTTGTTATTAATTCCCCTTTCCAGATACATAAGAAAGGATCAGGGACTCCTTTCTTGGTAACACTTGCCAGATTTTCCTTGCATGTTTTGCCATGGGGTGGGAAAAGGAAGATGAAGAACTCTGCCTTCCCAGCCACTTTGTAAAGTGTGAGAGATTAATGGTTATGGGAAACAGCTCTCCCACTCCCTTTGAGGTCTTAGATATTTCTCCTACCCTGGGAAAACCACAGTAAGCTTCTCGCGGAATGTTTGTGTGTGTTTGTGTGTATTAAGGAAAAGATGGATCAAAAATCAAGATACATCAAAATACTGTGATTCCCCTTTACTTTAAACGATATTGGCAACAGAAAAATAGAGTGGGTTTGATGTCAATATGTAAATTAGTCACTTTACACGGAGTAGTACATTTTGATAAATACAATCTCAAAATTTCAGCTTAGTTTTATTTTCATTTCCCTCTAGAATTAGCATTGGAAGCTATCCTCCAAGCAAGAAGTGTGTTACTTGCCATCTAAGGAAAGAAAGGTGCCAGTATTACACAGCAAGTTTCAACGACTACGCCAAGTACTATGCACTTGTCTGCTATGGTAGGTAATGGTCCTAACAGAGGCACTGCCTGCCATCCCGCTGTCATTCTTGTCATCCTCGTCACCACCAGCTGATTAATTCTTAGATACAGTTAGTGAGCACTTGTTATATGTAAAGATTATCTCATGCTTCTAGGGAAAAAATGAACGGAAGATGGGAAGGTATTATTATCCCTACTTTTTTGCAGTTGAGGAAGCTGAGAGTAACTTGCCAATCGTCCGCACTGCTGTTAAGTTGCAGCCAAGACTGAAGCAAGTGTCTGTTGCCTCTAAATCCCGTGCTTTTCACCACCATGTTCCGTAGCACTGCGATGTTGCCTGCACACGCAGTCTACCAGCAGTCTACAGCAGGCAGGTCATAAAAAGATGTTTTCTCTGATGAAATTATTGCTGGACTTTGGCCCCATTTGCCTGAAGAAATTGCAAACTCCCAGAGCTGGGGGGGGAGAAACAATGGCCTAGAATCCTGAGGTCCTGCCCTTGCAGGCCAGTCTTTCTTCAAAGTATAATTTCAATGGGGATAGAAAAGGAACTTTTGTCCTTTCTAAATTTAGAAAACATTGTTTTCTAAAGAGTAAGTCCTTTCTAAATTTAGAAAGCATTGTTAAGTAATTTATTCAGATACAAAAACTAATAAAATACACAAGACCTTTCCTGGTTGTTATAGCCCATGTGTACAAGTAGTGGATAATTTCTTTCCAGATAATTTTATTTTATTTTTTCATTATTTATTTATTTATTTTTTACCTCTTATTTTATTCACATTTTATCTGTATCTTGAACATGTGGCAAGCAATAAAACAAGTTACATTAAGAAAGCGTTATGGGTCAAAAAAAAAAAAAAAACATATTAGCATTGGAATACTCATCATTGAGATTTGGAACACTGACTTGATAAATCTCTAATTCTCCCATCTCTATCTCCTCCCAAATTTGGGACAGGAAGGTAGAGCCCTAAGCTAGAGATATTACAAAATGCATGCTATCTTCCTGTTTGGGGTATCAGCTCCCCATGTGGGGGTGGGTGATTTAGTGAACCGGTGGAATCTCTGAGGGCTTGCGATCCCTGCTCAGTTGCAGAGGCTGCAAGGTTCCTGTAAAGTGAATCAGAATACAGGCCACCCTAACACAGCTCTTCCCTCAATCTAGCCACCATCCATCGCTTCCCTCCATCCAATCCAGTTTCAGAACATGAGCTTCAGTTCATTTGACTATGTGGACGTGAATAAGCATTTTAACCTGAATGCTCCTTTAAGATAGCATACGTTGTCAGTTTGAAATTACACTTCCATAAAATGTTTGGTCAGTGGCATCTTTGAAATGTCAGGAGATTGTTGTTCATGACCATATGTACGGATTGTGGTTACTGGCATTTAAAGGTATACATTAAATGTCCCTCTCAAATTATATGCAACATTTTTCAACCCCAGCTACATATTTATGAAACATGGAATGCAAGCTTACGTGCCAGGATCATAGTATCATTGAACTAACAGCACTGATTCATCGCAGCACTCGGATGTCTCCCCCAGAAGGCAGGGACTGCTTTCTTTGAATCCTTGTGTTTATAAGACCAAAAAGAATGTTTAATACATTACGGGCATCCGATGTTTGTGGAATAAACCTAGGTGTTAGGGAATATCAAAGTGTTGCTGTCTCATGTATTTACTGATAAAGGCATCAGTGACACTTGACTTACATAAATGCCTTGACACGTATAGGCACTCTGCATTTGTACAATGCTTTAAGGCTTTGGGAAAGCACAATGCCACATTTTATGTCACTTTGTCTTCCTAACACCTACTTGAGCCTAAGTGCCCACTGAAGAGATAAGAAGAAATCAAAGACTAAGCTCTCCTCAAAAGTTGGTGGAAGAGTCCTTTCTAGAACTTGAATCGCCTGACTTTTCCACCACTCACTCTTCCTTGGCAGTATGGTAATTTCCCATTTAGCAAAAAATATACTGTGTGGGAAGCATCACATCGTCTGGTGTTTTTGAAGCTCCAGTAAAATGAGTCACTGCGCCATCATAGGAAAAACCTTGAAATCTTTCCCTTTAGGACTAAGAGTAAAGCCTCATTATGTAACTTCAAACTCTCCTGAGGGACAGTGAGTAAGTCTTAGATGGCAGGATTAAAACAGGTAAAATCACATTGGTGAAGCTGATGGAAAAAAAGCAACACAAGGTAGGTTTCTAGACAACTGATGCTTAGACCACTAGGAACACACCCTCAGGCCCCCATTTCAAGAGCGGTCAGTCATTGGTTTGTCTCATTATTTAGATAAAAAATAAATTAATTAAAATATGCAAGGTTCATTACTGGAACTACATGACCTTGAAAATTTCAGATAATAAATAATATTAAAATTTTAGATAATAAAATCAGGTTATAAAATTTCAGATAATAAATCATATTCTGATTTATTAGAGTATAGAGATTTAGATTCGTGTCTCAAGTCTTTGCATTCTGGCCAAACATGTAATATGAATGCGTATCCCTTTTGATAACTTTAAAGAAAAACTGCAATTACAGTCTATAAAATTCAACAGAACTTTTTCGTTTTCGTTTTCGTTTTGAGGGCACCAACTAAATAAAAGACTTTTGTGCCATTCCAAAATTAGACTAAAGAGTCAGTCAGGAAATCAAAATATTAGCTTTTTACCCACAAAGGCCAGCTGGAAAATGTGGCTAAGGTATGTGGCTTCACCAATATTGTACCCAGAATTATGATTATTCATACAAATGTGGGTGCAACATGACAGCCACAGGCTTCCTCCATGGAGCCTGGCACTGTCACAGGTATAGCACTGAGGAACAGATCAAAAGCATGATCTCTGCAGGCAGAAAGATGCCAGGACAGAGAGACAAAGCTACTCACACCACCCAAATCTTCTCAGAACTCCTCTGCTTTGCACAGGGTGAAGGGAATGGGCTAACGGCCCCTCCACATAGATGCAAACATCCGCATCTGGGCGTCAAAGGAACATCTACCCCCAACTTCTGCATCTGTTGCTTTTAACCCATTAATGGGCAGAGCAAATTTATCTTATCAAAATATATTTCCAGGTATTATTTAATTCTATAGTTTAAGCAAGGAATAGTCAGTGTTCATTGGTAGAACTTGTTAAAATGGCCAGTTTCTGCACAGAGACTCTGGATTCTATGTTGGAATACGTAGTGGGCACTGGTGTGCCAGCTAGAACCCACATCTTCAGGACTGACTCACTTCTTTCTCCAGCTGCTGAGCATGCTAGTGGTTGGCAGCTCACAGCTGAGCCCCTCTCTGGAGCTTGCTCTCCTCTGAGCCATGTCTAATCACTGCTCCATGCTGGGGGTAAAGCCTGGCTTGTTGCCCCACTACAGGCAACTCTTCAGGCCATCTAGGGGTCTCTGTGACAGCACTGAGCCCACCTGCCCTGCTTGTTCTTCCCCCTCAGGTGTGCATCTCAATACCACTCCATCACCCAATAAAATTTAAACCTCTTTCCAGGTCTGTTGCCCAGGGAACATGACCTGCCACAGCATATTGTAAATGGAACCATATTTCATATAAATTTCTGCACATATGAATTATATAGGGGGAAAAAAGATGCTGGATTTTACCCACCAAAATAAAGTGAACATTAATCCAAGAAGCCAGATTGAAAATATTAATACAGTCTGCTACTGGTGAAGGTTATTTGATGATAAGTGGACCAGTACAGAATTTCTTCTCAGAGGGCCGCTTGTCACTGAAGCTTCTGGGATGCTTTTGTGTAATTAGATATTAACTATTCAGGATTGCTCTTGGAAAAGTGCACAGGCAATGCTTCTCGCACATCTTTTTTTTTTTTTTTTTTTTTTTTGAATTGGGCTCTGATGTCATGTGTTGTTTAAATGTGACTTACAGGGTGATGTTTTCATGGGGAAAAAATAGCTGCAGAATTAAAAGATATACTTGAGCTTGACACTAAAACTTCCAGCAGTCCTTGTTGAAACCTAAGTGTTCTTTTAACATGAAGCTGTGCTTTTGTTTTCACCCTGCACACAGGACCAGGCCTCCCCATTTCCACCCTTCATGATGGCCACACCGATCAAGGTACTCTCTTTTGCATGCTGTTGTCTTTCTAAGGTCAATTCTCTGTGATATTCCACTAGAGGAAGCAGGATGGTTTCCCCACTGACAAAGGGGACTGCAATGGAATCCTGTTATCACACAACCTACTACGGCACACCTGTGGGTATTATTATTTAGGTCAAAAATGATCATGTGAAATTTAATAATTATTTGCAGTGAGAACCTGATATAGCACAAATGACTCATATCAGAGGATTTAATTCTGCCTTCCCCAATCAGCCTTATAAAAAGCACATACTATTAGAATTGTAAAGAAACTTAGCACACAGCATACTTGCTACAATTTCCCTCTCAAAATAGAATTCCTAGTTTTGGGGGGTTTTTTGGTGGGGAAGGTATATGTTGTTTTGTGTGCTTTTTTGTTTTCGTTTTCTTTTGTAACATGGCAAACTGGAGACAAATTCTAGATAGAACTTCCACAGTTCAGAGCAGAGAGTGACTATCACGCCAGCTTTTTTTGCTTTAACAGCTACATCACATCGTTGCCACATATGAAAGGCCTGAAATTTGGAGGCTCTTTCCATTTTCGACTGCTATCAAGACAGCCCTGCTCTATCTTATATTTGTGATACTGGTTCAAAATAGTTCACAGCTCAAAGATGACCGTTTTTGCTCTCGACAGTTATCCAAGTGTATAATTGCTCTGATACTTTTCCTGCTGGTTCTCCATTATCTTTTGATTTACTATTAAACAACATTATAGGGATGGAGTTGTTGGAGACCAGGGACAATGGAGCAGATGCCACTTCCTTCAGCACTCAGGCTGATGATTGTCCCTGGACAGCCTTCTTGACACGTCAGGAGACTGCTTTGGGATTAGTTTCACTGCCTGCTCAATGGCTCAAGTATAGATGAAAATAAAGTAATGAAAAAAAAGGAGTCAATGTAAGGGGACAGTGAATTCAGTTCCATGTTAAAGTTTTTGTAACCTTGTGTGTAATAATGAAATATATTTAAGAATAACAGGTTAATATTTCTTAATTTGGCCCATCTCAACTTGCAGTGATGGTTTAGAGCAATACTGTTTTCAAGTCTGTAAAGTTTTGTTTTAGAGATCACCAAAGATGTATTAATTTCCATTTTATCGTGACTGCAAAATACAAGTCAGCTTCTTTTTTTCTTATAGCCCGGATTTCTACTTTCTTAATATTCATAGTAGATTCCCGGCAGATACTAATCTTTGTCCTGCTTTTGGAATTTTCTTGCTTCATTCATTACTTAAAAAAATAGGTACAATATTCACATCACTCTCATATATGTCATATGTAATTATATATTTTCTAACTCGTAGAACTCAAATTCTTTCAGAGGACAATTCCACAATTTGCTGCATGATGAAATTCTGATATGCTCATTAGAAATGTATACCCTCAGACCCTCTCCAGAGAGTCTAGTTCAGTAGCTCCTAGATTATGCTGGATTGTAAATAAATGTTCAGCTGCTGTTTTAGAACAGATGCTGTGTCTTCTATATTTTTAGTTTTTTCAGACATTTTACATTGCATTTGGTGCCAGACATCTTCATTCAATAAATACCACATAACATCTGTAAGTTGACCACCCAAGGGACAGTAATAAACTAGTCAACATAAGGCACTACGCCACTGTTCTGATACGTACATGTGGTGCATGTCTGGTCTTTGAAAATTTGGTCATCGTAAGGAGGTAGCCAGTAGGGAGATGGTCAGCTATAGAGGTTCTACTGTATTTTATTAAGCAAATATCATATTAAGCCAAAGACTGTGCCAGGTACTAGATCTGTAAAATTAGACATTGTTCCTACCCTTAAGGAGATTATAGATCAGTGGGGAGACCAAATGTGTGAAGGAGCAGTTACAATAAAGTGGGGTCAAATTTTAAGATGAGGGAAACAGAAAGCATGGAAGCTCATAGGGCATGCACCCCGGCTAGGTTTAGGGGTTAGGAAATGATTCCTGACCATAGCTACATCAAAACCTAGACTAGTTAATAAGAAGGAGCGATTGACAATGTTTGGATGGTTGGTTTGACATAGTTTTCATTGAAAGAGAGGACCCACTGTGGACTGCAGGTTTTGAGGGAGATGACAAATTTTGTTTTCAATGTTGAGCTTGAAGAACTGATGTCCTATCCAGGTGGACGTGTTCTCTAGTGACATAGTCTTAGATCTGGATGTCAGAAGACCAGTTGGGACTGAAGATAAAGATCAAGAAATTACTAGTTTATGGAATACATTGTTACTAAGGCCTTGGACATGGATGAGATTAGCAGAGTGGGAAGAATAGGGTAGACAGAGTTAGTGGAAAAAGAGCCTAGAACAAAGCTAGACAACCAACACTTGAGAAAAGGAGAAAGAAAAATGAGCGTGTTAAAGAGACTGAGAGGGAACTATAGGAAGACCTTGAGAGTGTGGTGCCGTGAAAGGCAGGGGAGGAGAAAATCTCAAGGAGGAAGTGCACAGCTATGTCAGCTGCTGCAGAGAGTGAAGCAAGACCTACTTAAAATTAATAGACTTGGCAGGAAGATGGACATAACCTCAGTCAGAACAGTTTCAGTGGAGCAGTGGAGGTGGAAGCCAGAATGAAGTGAGGTCAGGCCTGCATAAATAAAAGAAAGACACAGTGTGTCCAAGAAGTCTGATTGTGAGGAAAGGAGGGGAGAGATGTCATGATGGCTGTAAAGGATTGATGGAGGTTTAATTTTGTTTTTGAAAGATGATAAACATTTGAGTATGATTAAAAGGTGATGAAAGAAATTAGGAGAAAAAGGGAGTTGAAGACATAGAGGAAGGAAGCCCCTAAGAAATTGGGAGAGGATGGAATCCAAAGGCAGGTGAGGGGATTCATCTCATGTGCTGTGATAGGAGAGAATGAAGAAATGATTGGTGTGATTGCATGAGAATTTGTAGACATTATGGAAGACAATGCAGTGGCTTAATTTTCTCTGCAAAGAGGGATAAGGTCATTTCAAAATACCTTATAATACTTGAACCAGATGTTATGAAAACCCAGAAGAGTTGGCATTTGACATCAAGGCTCAACTGGGTTTAATTGCTTTGGACACAGCAAGTGCTCATTTACCAATTGGAAGAATGAACTAATTTATCAGCTTTCCCACAGATTCTTCTTATTTAATTAATAAGCAATATAACATTTTAATGTGATTTAAACAAAAATCAAAGATAAGAATAATTATTCTTACAACTTGATGTCATCATAATGAAGAATCTATGAATACATGCAGAGCACATGCTACCCAGGTGCTAGGTACAGAGTATGCAATGATGCGTGAAAGCAGGTTAAATGGTACATTCTGGACCATTCCTTGCTAGGTTGTGGGTTTTTAATGTGAAACCCCATAGAGAACCCACAGAATAACCCCAGATATTCTCTCCACAGTTCTATGAAACTCCATTTGCACTTTAAGAGGTGGAAAAATTGCCCACTCTTTATCCATAAAAATGCAACTCTGGACTATAGAAGAATTAGTAAACTTTTGAATGAAATTTGAAATTTCATTAAGTCATGAATTGGGAAAGCTCATTAACTAGGCATAGAATGGAGAAGGAGTCAAAGTTATAACAATGTAACAACACCTGGATATTATCTTCAACTTTTAGTACCTGTCCCAGAATAATACAAATAGTAATGAACCAGTCAGCCAGCCATTCTGTGGACTGATCCACACAGAACTCCCTTCCTCTATGACAGATCCACATACAGAATTCACCCAGGAAAATAAAGAGTTGGCTCTACTGCACTTAGAATTGTAGATTCCTTTTACCTTTATGGTTTTAACTTTTAAAGTATCACAAGTATCTCTTTCCTGATAAATTACCCAAAGTTAATGTGAAATTCATTATGTATCTTATACAAACCATACCCAAAACATCTATACTTGTGCTAAGATTAAATATAACGTGCTGGAGCAAAATGCCATGAGTATATGAAAACTGAGAGTTACAAGAGAAGTGGTTTGGCAAACTTAATATACGTACTCCTCCAGTTCCCTATGGCCAGAGGCCACCCTTTCAAAAAGACATAAAAACAAGAAGTCCATGAGACGTCTTTTGTGGGGATAGCTACATCTCACAAGGCATTCAGATCCTCTTTTAAAATACAGTATAAAGCTATAAATTCCATAAATTATATGAAAGACTAACTTTTCTCTAGAAGATATTAGTGTCAATTCCAGTTTTTTAAAAAAAAAAAAAATAGAACCTACAAAAAGCCCTGTGTTGCTAGAAAGTTTTTTGCATATGTCACCGATCTGCAGATTCAGGAGGTAAATGGATTTGTTCAGTTTCAAAGTTTAAAGTGTGAAAGAAAACCAAGCTCAAGTATAAACAGCAGTTTAAAAGATTTTTTAAAGGTGTAAGACAGAAAGAGAGCAGAATATGTCATATTGTTGTTTTTACTAAGATACATAACAACTTGGAAAGGAAGGTTTTGAAGGAATAGTATACAAAGTAATTCAGGTACTAAAAAAGAGAGACTGTCCTACATTAATGAAGTACAACAAGAAAAAAAAAGAAAGCAAGAAATATAAAACAATCACAGAAATAATATTTGACTTTCACCTTGAAATTAAAAAAAAAACCAAGTCTTATAACTACACAATTCATTATTTTAAATTGGAGACCTCAGCAATCTAAATTTTATTTCTTCTTCTTCTTCTTTTTTTTTTTTTTTTGACAGATGTTAAAAAAAATATCACCTACTCAGTCTGGTCATGACTTTTAAGTTGCAAAACAAACAGTAGGAGATAGTAAAACGTGATTAAATAAACATTGTGGTTTCTGTGATTCTGCTTAAAATGTATTTTGATGCCATAAGGATCAGTTTAGGAGACAGTAATTAAAATGTGGTGTCCTCATAAAGTCATATCTGCTCTAAAAGCTGGATTACAAGTATGTTTGTCAATATGAAATTTCTTAAGCCTTATACAGCTTCAGCTTCATCCACATTAAAATCGAAGGAGTTTTAAGAATGAAATTTTTAATTGAAATACAATTAATTTAAAATAAACATTTTATTATTTTTTTTTTAAGAAATTAAAATCCTGGAAGAAAACAAGGAATTGGAAAATGCTCTTAAAAATATCCAGCTGCCTAAAGAGGAAATTAAGAAACTTGAAGAGGATGAAATTAGTAAGATCTTCTAAAAACTTCTCATTTATAGAAATGAAGCTTCCTACTTTTCTTTAAAAAAAATTGTAGGGTAAATGTTACAGTCCAAACCCTATAGTATAATATATTTTAGGGTCTTATTTAAAACAATCTTACTGTAGCAATATTTAGTCTTACTAAATATCGTTAGTATGTTTGTGAATATAGCTGATCTTATACTTTTCCCTAGCTCCCTTTCAACACTGACATTTTTTAAAAAGAGCTCATCTAATTTTAATTTTAGAATGGGTGCTTCTAGAACAAATAGTAATTTAAGATTTCTAATCATTTATTAACATAAAATACTAATTAAAAGTCAATTTAAAATAAATCCTCAATTCTTAACAATTTGGTAGCTATAAATTGAGTTTATGGCATATATTGTCATTAAAGAATATAAATGATGCCATGAGTATTATGGAATGAAATTTCTCTCTCTCTCTCTTTTTTTTTTTTTCAAAGCTTTATGGTACAAGATGATTCTTCCTCCTCAATTTGACAGATCAAAGAAGTATCCCTTGCTAATTCAAGCGTATGTAATATTTTCTTTGGTGTAAAAACTATTTACTGAAAATATGTTGGATGAAATACACATTTATGAAATAGAATGAACCATTCTCCTTGGTAACAGTTCCTATTGATGCTGTTTTTATATATTCCTCAACTAATCAGAGTAAATAAAATATGGCTATTTAAAACGGATTGAGGAAGTTTTGAGATTTTAGATGGACTTGCTTGCATTTGCTGTGTTGAATTTTCTTTGGATGGCAAATTGCCGAATGTGTCAGAATACCTTTGAGATAGAGAAATTGCAGCCAAAAAAATATTGTAAATCATCTTAACGTCTTATGTAATTGAGTTAGAAATGAAATAAAGGAATAGAATACATTTAGTGGAATCACACCCAAAATCAGTGCTGACCTACACACAATTTGCTTAAAACACCATGCATTTTTTTTAGTATATCTTATGTCTGCTTTTAGCAAGTGGCAGGTGGCAGAAATGACGAAAAACCCACACATATTCCTTGAAATGCCAACCCTAGATGTATCCGTTTTGGGGAATAGGAGAGGCTGTGTCCCAAAACAACTTCCTTGTAGCAAACCTCTGGGAAAAGCCTGGTCTCCTCTTGATTTTGAGCCAGCTCTAACGCCATTGTTATTTTATCACATAATTGTACTGGGAATTGCTAAAAGCAATGCTTGGCTAGAATGGGAGGTTGAGTTCTATAAAAGAAACAGAGATTCCTTTCATTTTTATTTATTTTTTTCTTTTTAGGTATGGTGGTCCCTGCAGTCAGAGTGTAAGGTCTGTATTTTCTGTTAATTGGATATCTTATCTTGCAAGTAAGGAAGGGATGGTCATTGCCTTGGTGGATGGTCGAGGAACAGCTTTCCAAGGTGACAAACACCTGTATGCAGTGTATCGAAAGCTGGGTGTTTACGAAGTTGAAGACCAGATTACAGCTGTCAGGTGAGCACCTTCTCACTCAAGCAGATGTCAACACACAACAAATGTCACACAATCATTATTGCATTTCTCCATTTTTTTAAGGACTTAATTCTTTTTGTCTCTTTTCTTAACTTGGCCTAAACCTACCGTTAATCTTAAAGGGACATTTTTGCCAAATACTGGAAAAGTTATTCATGGAAGAGGGCGATTAAATGTGTAGAAAAATGTTTCCTAGTGCTAAAAGACCCTCTAGTGATGACCTTTAGGAAACTAAATAGATATTTGCTCAAGCATTGAACATTCTACCTCCTAAGTTTAGACATGGCTCAAGAGTTCATCAGTACTACTTTATTTTGGGTATTGGACATTCATTTGTGCTAAAACTAGCTGTCAATTGACTATTGATAGCAATCATTTGACTATTTTCATTTGACAAAAAAAAATCATTTTCCATAACAGAAATTACATTATGAAAACATTCAGAGGACGGATAGATTCATTATCTGACTTTTTCTTCCCAACTATATTTTCAACCACATTTTCTGGTTCCATCATCTTTTCCTGAAAGAAAAAGAAAATTATCACCTAAGTGTTGATTCTTTAGAAACAGTGTGCAGGATTCTTCTGGCTATGTCTCTGTAGTTGTTAGATTTCTGTGATTATGGTGTGAATAGATGAAGTTAGAGAACAGTGGTTTACAAGTGTAAAAGCTCACAGGCTAATTGCATTCTCAGTCATGGATGCTTCTCAATGTGTGACAGCTAAAGGTGAAACACTTTCACAGGCAAACAGAATGTTAGAAAGTTCATTAGGACGTTTCTTTTATGATTTTAATATCATTAATTGTTACTGATTTCAATGCAACATGCACAACACGGATCATGTTTAATAGCTAGGAGCCAGGCTCAGACAACACTTTTCTTTATTTCTGCATGTAAACAAAGCAAAAGAGTTTAGACTCACAAGTAATTATACAGAAAGGAATTGTAACTCATTTATTTTCTAATGTTTCTTCTATTCTGTGAACAGTCATATACACACAAAAATGTTCAATTAAAAGCAAAGTCCATTAGAGTACAATATGACTGATTAGTAAGTAGGTTATTAACATTAAAATCAGTAGCCTCCACTTACTCCGAACTTCTAGGAGGCTGGCTTTCTCTTTCTTACCGATCCTGAGTTGTTGCCTTTCCACTATTAACTTGCTTGGGGGAGATAGTTCAAAGAAAAGATGCCTCGGTGGAGGAACTACTGTGCCTAAATGAGGATATTAGCACAATTGTCAGAATTAAAGCCTTAATTCCTTAACAGTTTTTTTTTTTTTTTGCAGTTTTTGGCTGGGGTTGGGTTTGAACCTGCCACCCCCGATATATGGGGTCGGCGCCCTACTCCTTTCCTTTGAGCCACAGGTGCCTTAAAGCCGTAATTCCTTAAAGGAATTTTTTTTTTTTTTTTTGTACTGTGGCTCACATCTATTTCATTTGAGCCATGCAATGAACATCAAGGACGAAGGACATGTAATCCTGGGACTACATAAAAACAGATGAAAATTATGTCTCACTTATAATTCAATTAGATATTTTCTAAAGCTGGTAGAGCTAAAAAAAAAAAAAAAAAAAAAAAAAAAGGTTTCTTTTGACATTAGTTAAAACAGAATCATCCTGATAGTGATCATGATCATTAGCATCATCAAAACTTACCAATAACACCTAAATGCATCATTATACTTTGGTGCATTTATTTGCTACTGCAAATGCAGCATTTATACTTAAGAAGAAGAAATATTTTCTTAATTTTTTTCTTGGATGAAATGAAATTTTAAACCTGAACAATAATCTTCAACATATATGACACAAACCACAAATTCTACCTTCTACTAACTTTCACAGTGATGCCGATTTTCTTTGGCATTTAGGGTTGAAAATGAACTAGAGATGGTAATTGGATACCTTTATTTTCTTTGAGCCATTTTTATGATGTAATTTGAAGAAAGTTTTCCTGCTGTAGAGCAGACATATGTTCACTCATTTTCTCAGCTATTCAATAACATATCAAATATTAATGTATGTCATTACAGTACACTCTGTATGAAATTGTGCAATTTACAATCTCTGCTTTCAATGCATTTACAATCTGGTAAAAGGGATAAGCCACCTGCCCTCTGAGGGGACAGCATTGCTGTTACATGGAACTTTCAGTAAACACTCCAGTGAACATGGGCAGCTGTGTGGCCCACGGAAAGCATGTAAGCAGCAAAGGAGATGACAGCCAGGGCTGGCCTTGGTTGTACTTGAAATCATTATTATGCAAGTATGAAAAGGAAGTCTTGGAACCCAGTGCTTTGAGAAAACAGAAGCTAAAAAGGATAGACTTATAATGATAATCCCGGGAATGATTCAACCATACATCTCCCAAAAAAGTGTTTTAGAAATCAGCGCCTGCCTGACCTGGGAAATTGTGATTATAATCCCTATTTTGTAGCCCTCAAATTTCCACCCAGAGAATGAAATTTGTTCCTTTGAATCTCTTATAAAATGCAATCTGGCTAAACTTTCTATATGCCAAAAGAAAATCATATGTATATATTCAGAAACAACAGTAAATACTAGTTAAGGCCAATAAATAGATTTAAACAAGGAAAAGCGGGGATTTGGGTGGGGAAAAAGTCACTCAACCTCATAACTTTTGTCTGTACAAAAGCGAATGCTTTAAAGGAGATGCATGTACAGTCACAAACGTAGGTGAAACTGAGACCTGCTTTCTTCAGGCTTCCCTGCACGTGGTACATACGTGAGACCCATAAAACTTTGGTGATTATAAGGGCAATTCTGCTCATTTGGGCTTTATTTAGCATTTACAGTGTTCCCACAATTTTGAAATTTTACATAACTTGAGGGTGAGAAGAAATATTCTATCATGCTGTTGTAGGTGGCATCAATAAGAAGATTTTTGAAACAGGATAATAATTGATCACCAGGATTCTAACTTGACCTTGCCCAGGGCCATTTTATGAGAGAAGAGTTATAAAGTCCAATTCAGCCTTCAAAATTAGAAAACATCCTTTTCATTTGTTACTAACATTTTGTTGATTTAACCACATTTATCAACAGTATTTCTGATAACCCTCCTAGAAACTTCAGAATTTGAAGGTGAATTTTATAGCACCTTGTTGATCTCAAAGTGCTCAGATTATCTAGCTAACCTTTAACCTAGTCCTGCCGCATTAAGTGTTCATGTTTCATTTCCACCTTCACTATTGCACTATCATTTCCTGTAAATGTCATCCTTCCAGAATAAACCTAGGAAGAAAGCTGTTAAGAATTTCCTGTTCTCATGTATCACCTGTTATTTGCTTTTTACCCAGATGCAAGGCAGTGTGATTGCTAGCTTCTGGGAGATCATAAAATCACCACTAATTTTATGGCTCAGATTTATCTTCCAGCACGAGTAGCAAGATTATCTTTTTTTAACAAGAAAGTGGATCTTCTCTTCTTTCCTTTGGTTTTTGAAGTTTGTGTAAGAATTGCTCAAGTGCCACAATTGGCCGCCCGTTCTCTCTGCTCTGCCTCGAGCAGCATCCACACAGGTAGCAACTTTCCGTTTGCTATTGCATTTCTTCCTTGTAGACTCCTCAGTGTCCTTCAGAATCAGTGTCGGGTAAGCTGTGACTAACGGGGCCTCTTCCCATCTGTTTGTCCCGGGCATTTGCCCAACTCCTCTGTGCATCGGAAACGTGCATGTTGAATCAATGCAAGGAGTGAAATGGTTGCTGTGAAATCCCTTTAAGAAACTACATTATTCAACTAATGAAAATCACTCAGTCCTACTTCCAGGGAGCTGATGAGAAAGGGCATTAAACAGTAACTGAATGGAACACAGAATAGCAGCATTCTCCTGGGGCTATGATCTGGCTTTGTTCTCCCCCTGCTCCCTTGCTGTTGCAGACAGTGGCTTCAGCAATGGCTTCTCCAGTTTGCTTCTTTCTACCCCTGCTTCTGCTTCTGTTTCTCCGAGATTTTATCAAACCATTCCCCAAACCCATCACAATTGCCCTAGGACACCAACCATCAGGGGAACATGGTATACATTAGTTTGAAACACTTGTTTTGACTTTGAGGATTTCCTATGACTTTTTCGAGGCTGTCCTTTTTCAGCGTGACCCTTTGCTACTAAGGAAAGATTTGTTTTCGAATAGAGGATCTTCTGTGGTGGAGCTGCAACAAATCATTTCTACTTCCTAAAAGATACGTGTCATTACCCGTATTGAGGGTGCCTAAAGGGGGCGGAGAGGAAGGATATATGTTTCTTCTCAAATGTGACTAAAAATGAAATGATGGTTAACAACTAAGCAAACAAGATGATAAGAAAGTAATCAAATTTAAAACAGCAACAACAAAAAAATCCTCTTTTCCCAAAGCTGGGGATAAGGAAATTTGGTCCTGCTTGTGGTGATGCCTATCTCATGACCCGTCCGAGTGTCGGTAACTGGTGGTACAACAATGGCCCCACCAGCTCCGAGGGCATTATCAATAACTGTGCAATAGAATCTGAGAGGATTCTCTGATCCTTTTGCAGAAAACATGATAATATTATTTTAATTATTTGTAAATGCAGCCTTATTATGCATGTGTTTAAACAAAGAAAATGTAGCGTTTCTATTAAATCTTTGAATTAAATATGCTTGTGTAATGAAGTAAATGTCATGTGTACACACTTAAAATTCTAAAAATTTGTTTCTTTTACTTTAGAAAATTCATAGAAATGGGTTTCATTGATGAAAAAAGAATAGCCATATGGGGCTGGGTGAGTTGTTTTATATGTTTTATGCCTGTTATTCAGTTCAGCAATCATCATTTTCTAAAGTGTTCGTTTATAAGATTTCTCATGAAATGTTAATGGTACGACATAATTTAATCTGTCAGTGGAAACAGTCAATTTGGGTAATCTGGGCTTCAAAGTGGTGGTTTAAAGTGTTTGTTTCTTTAATTCGATCTTTTATTTTCTTCCCTGTACAGCAGGGAACTCATAATTGAAATTTTTTTACTTATTTCTTTGGTACTAGATTATAGCATATTGAATGGAACCATATTCATCAGAGGTTTAATTTACTTTGTTCTTTTAGAGTTAAATATATATCTTTTATATTTATGTTTTCTGAAAATCTGAGCTAAAGTTTAAAATTACAGGAACTTTTGAATATGAATTCTTTAGTACCTAACCTAGTATAATCACAGCTTGGCTGTTTGATACATACTTCTCTCTCTCTATACACACACACACACACATACACACACACACACACATATTTGGCAATCAAAGATTTTTATTAGACCTAATGTTAATTTATGTAACTGGACAGAAGGATTATTTGGTTTCCTAATTATAGGTCATGGAGATAATTTTCCATTTCTGAGGAACTGTGCAAGTTTTGAAAATACATATTAAAGAGAAGTGGCAAAACTTATCAGCTATGGGCAATGAAGTTACTCGAAAGTTTAGAGAAATATTGGAAAGAATTTAGATTTGCCCATTATAAATTATGATAATTACCCTTCAAAGAAGATTTCTTGTTTCACTTTTTGGTCTGAATTTGTACATTTGCAAGTCAATTCGCAGGCGTTTGCACTTGGGTTGTTTTTCTTGGCTGTTTTCTATGGGAGCGGCCTGCACAAAATGAAGGGAATAAAACCCAATATTGAAGGGAATCTGCAGACTTCAGCCCAACTCTCCGCTCAGTGACCAGATGAAGAGCTGTTATGAATTCAAAGAAAGTTGTTACTTCAAGCCATTTGGTCCTTCTTAGAACTATCAAATGTTAAATATCTAAACAGAATGGAATTCAAATGAGTAGAAATAAATGCAATATTTTTGTAGCGAAATATTTCAGATAAGACCTTTCCTACCATCCATTTTTATAAAATTTCCTAAAGTAAATCCTTAGAAAATTCTCCTTTCAAGCTGAACACTTACATGTAATCATTAACATTTCTCTTCGAGTTAGATTTTGCTTTTACTGCAGGCTTTGAAATAACCATAAAGTAGAACTTTTTATTTCATTTATAGAACATTCTAGGTATTAGTTTGGTAGAGAACCATCTATGTGGGATGATTTAAAGAACCCACTCATCACCCAAAAATACATCCCTATCAGCCTGAAATTCTTCAATAAGAGATTTTCACCACATATCATCATGCAAATGCCATGGAAATAGTATATTAGGCCCCTTTTACCGCTCACTTTCCAACAGGGCAGTGATTGTGTGGGAGCCCCTGAGAGCGTGTTTGAGAGAAGAAAGTGATAAATGGACTGGGAAGGGGTTTATTGTCTGTCCACAGCTGGACAGACCCTGATCAGCAGGATGAACCAGTGGTAGAAAAAGACTTTAAGACTATACTGGTTATTTTTACAGTTCTTCAGATTTAAGACTGATCCATATTTATAGATCTGTCCACCTGACTATTGACTTGTTTGTTCTTTCATCTGCATAGTAAATTTTCAATTAGGTCTTTTACTGGGCTCTTTGGAGAATAAAAAATGGGTAAGTTTATAGGCCTGGCCTTCTGGGGATCAGGGGGAAAGAGATGATCAAAAGAACGGGAGCTCAGCAAGTTTCCAAGTGTTATGAGAGATGTAACTTACATGGAGTACAAAGGAAGAAGAGTGGTTAATTACAGCTATGGGAGCTAGGGAAGGATTCAGAAATGGGTTAGCATTTAAGGCAAGTGAAGAGAGCTGAGTAGCAGGGCATTCAAGGTGAAAACTATAAACTATAAACCCAGGTCCTGAGTTAACAAAGAGGGTGATGTGCATGAGTTGGTCAGGAATGCCTGAAACTTGAAAATCTGAAGTATCACAAAAAAAGCATAGGGAATGAGTCTGAGTAAGCAGGTAGCCAGGTAACAGAAGGCCTTTTAAAGCACATAAAAGAAAGGGGCTCTGTGCATGGCTCTGTGACATCTTTCTCTTTTTATTCTTCTCGGCCTCTTTTAGTCATTAGACTTCATTAGTTCTTTAATTGTTAGTGTTTTTCTGGGTCTAGCCTTGACCCTAACTACTTTTCATTTCCTTGGGCAAACACTTGTTCCAGAATGATTATGACATTCAGATCCCTGCCACCAGCACCTGCCTTTTCTGAGCACCAGTGCTTACTGGTCATGTCTCCTAAATGTCTTACATGTGCCTCAAGCTTTGTGTACCCAAGATAATCTTGTTAAAGTCTACTTCAAAGCAAGCCTTCATCTCACTAAAGGCCTCATCACGCACCTAGTCAGCCAAATGAGAAAGAGGGGAACCATTTTCCATCTCCCCCTTTTGCTGACTCCAACATTCTGTTGGTTATAAGTTCTGTCGATTCTACTTTTAAACATTTAAGTCTGTTTTCATTATCCCCACTTGTTTCACCCTAATTTGAGTTTCTTCATATGTACGTTAAATCAGAACTTTCCAGATTTAGCTTGCATAAACCTCACCTAGAGGGCTTGTTAAGCCACAGCTCCCAGAGCCCTACCACCAGTGATTTAGTGCACCTGGGTGGGGTCCAGGAGTTTGCATTTTTGGCAAGATTCCAGGTAACCCAGATGCTGCTGGTCCATGCTTCATAGATTGGGTAGCACCAATTTAAAATATTCTAGTTGTTTTTTAACTGTCCTCAGTGCATTCGTCTCACATGTTCCAGCATTGCTAATGAAGTTATCAATCCAAAACAAATTTTTCCATGTTGCTTTTCTGCTGATGTATTTTATGGGGCTCCAAATTGCCCACAACATAAAGCTCAAATACATTTCTTTGTATGCAAGGCTCTTGGTCTCCTGTCTCCAACTTACGTGTCCAGTCTCATCTCTCTGCACTTCTTCCTACACCTTGTGAGTAATTTAAATTATGCCTGCGCATCCCTGTTCCCATAATTTTGTATGTGCTGTTCCCTACAACTGCAATGTCCATTCTCTTCTTCCATTCCCCATCTCTCTTTCCTTCCAAAATGGAAAACTCGCACTTGTTCTTTAGTACCCAACTTAGATATAACTTCCTTTGTATTCCATTAGCTCTTCGCATTTCTCATAATAGGAATTACCATGTTTTATCTTGTCTATTGGACTCTCCCATAAGAATGTAAGCTCATCAAGGTGATGGACTGTTCTTATTTTAGTTTTGTTTCTAAAATATTTACCACAATATTTGGCCATGTCAAGCATTTGGGATGCTTTGTCAACTGAATTTAATTCTGTAAGTTAATGTCCCCAAAATGTGTCCCACTAGTTAACAAGAGATTTTTTTCAGAAGGTTCTGTGTTCTAATAATTTGGCAAATCACGAATGCTGTATACCGAATAGTATTTGGTTCCACAACTCTTTGTTCCTCTCCCATCCTATCCCCAAACCCCCGTTAATGATATTTTACATGGACACCTCTCTGAGAAGTGCTCTTGAAGTTAGTCAGTAGTAGTGTTGGGGGTTTAGAAAGATAATCTTGATTTTAAGTGGAGAAGGGGCTGATAGGAAGGAGGAGGATGGGCAGAGAGACTAGGAAAGCAGTCGTACTAGGCGCAAGTATCAAAGACCTGAGTTTAGGCAATGAAATAGCAGTTGGGAGGCGGTCATAACTCTATATTCTCTTGCTGTATAATAAGCAGGGCCCTTAAGAAAACTGGAGATGAGGAAGAGGAAGACATTGAGAAGGACCCTGATTTAGCTATTACTGTGTTTCATATCACGGAAGAAAGTGTCTGAATCTATGAAGGACTAGGCACTTCAATGGTCTGAGAAATACATGATACCTAACCAGACAACAGTTTTTGAAGTCAGTTGGTCAATAAGCTGCAAATCCCACATTTTCCTCCATTATGCAGTTCACAAAGTAGGGAGAAAACAGTTTAATCTTCCCTTTTCATTTTTCTGGTTCACATAAACCAAAACCCATTAGCTCTCATTTAGCTGCTTGGTAAATATCCACTATGTGCCCACGACGGTGCCTAACAAGTATCTGGTTATGACATTGTTTCTTAGCGAAGGTGACTGCCCTTTAGGGTACATTTGGCAACATCTGGAGACATTTTTCATTGTCACACTGGGTGAATGCTACTGGTATCTAGTGGATAGAGGCCAGGGTGGCTGTTAAAAATCACACAATGCGCAGGACAGTACCCCATAACAAAGAATTATCCAGCGCAACAGTGTCAGGCTAGCCAAACACGAGTGTGCAATGAAACACTGAAGCAATTATTCTGACAATTGAAGAGCAGCGAGAGTTTTGCCTAAATTATTAGAATAACAGCCTCATTTCTGGGCTTTGCTTTGTTAATATAGGCCTAGCCAGGTGGTGTTGAATAAGCATTAGTTCATGATTTAATCTTAGTTCCTTTCTCTTCCAGTGACTAATTATAAGCAATTTGAATTGCTATGTGTGATCAACGATGTAAAAGTAGGACAAATGCACCTCTAATGAGGCTATATTAGATTCTGAACTTAAAGTTCTCCCAAAAGAGGCTTCCCTAATGTGGGAATATAAGAAAATGGCATGGGTTGCTGAGTCAGGTGTCCTGGGTTTGAGTTCAAGCTCTGCTGCTTACTGACTCCACAGCCACTCTAAGTTTACTGTGAGCCTCAGTTTCCTCATTGTGAAATGCAGCAAGAATTTCCATACTAAGATACTCTGAAGAATATCTGAGTTAATAGCAAAGTTACATATTCCTCCAATACTTACTCTATTCCTACTGTATGTCAGATCAAATGCTCAGTGCCAGGAAAACATTCATTGATAAGACAAAGATCTTTCTACCCTTATGGAGCTAGTAATGGTTGGGTAAAAGACAATAAGCAAGATAAATAAAACACGTAGAATATTAAATGATGTTAAGTATCATGGAGAAAAACAAAAGAAAATAAGACAGGCGGATGGTGCAGGGTTGGTACAATTTTAATTTAGAAGGACAGGGATATCTTATTTGAGGTGACATTTGACATTTGAAGAGAGAAGTTAGACATGCCAGTTTTTTGTGGAAAGAGCATTCCAAGCAAAAGGTTGCAGCATTTGCAAATGTCCTGAGGCTAGAAGTGACTTGGACAGTTCAAAGGATATCAGGAGAGCTAATGAGCAAGAGGGGAGAAATAGATGAGGAGATGTGAGTGGGAGAAGGACAAAAGATTGTGTGGGATCACAAAGACCATTGTAGGAACATGACCTAACAAATGTTGGCCCGTTATTATTATTGCCTATCAGTGAAATGTTCCAGTGTGCATCGTGGCTCAAATGAGAGTGTTCCATAAACCCTCCTTCAAAATTCTGTGCCCTTCTAAGAATGTTTTTAAAAATATCCTTCATTTAAACAAAATGGCAAGGCATCTAAGTGCAAAGGACAGAATTCTAGAATTCTTATGGCCAATCTGCTCTGTAGGTTCTTTTCTTGCGGCTGCCACCCACTCTGCCTGGGAGCCCCACTCATGAGGAGAGCAGGAAAAAGTCAACTTGGGTTTTCTTTTTTCCCCCTCTTCATTTCTACAATAGGAATAGCTTTTCCAAGCTGCCTGAGAATTTAAAGCACACCTTTTTTTTTTTTTTTTTTTTTTGTGCTGCTAACACAGTATCTTTTGCTTACAGATTCCTAGAGAAAATTTATATTCATTCTGAAAGGAAGAAACTTTTATTTAAATATAGCACTTTCACCTAATCACTAGGTGCAGATTAGCAATTCCTAAGACTGAACAGAAGTGTTTACCAACCTTTTTACAATATGCAAAAGCTTTTAATTTCAGATCTCACTTTATGCTATTTCCTCTATGACATGAAAAGAAGCAGGAACCAGTATTTTTACTTGTAGTGAACACACTTTCCCGATAGACCTATAAACAATAAAATTTTTCTAAAGGTCTCTGGCTTACTCTGCTCTCAATTGAACTTAACATTAAGAGGGAGGGAAAGCTCTTGATTTCAGTGAGAGATGTTCCTAACCTAATGAAAACAAATGATTTTCATGTTGTAGTGGAAGTTTGGAGCAGATAGGGAATTTTCATTTACTAAAATGATCTTCAAACCCAAACATTTCTTCTGTTTTTAAAATACATTTTCCCCCTATTAAAACAAGGTTTCGTTCTCTCCCAGTACAGTAAAAAGAAGCCATGGCATAACTGGGACTGCCTCTTTTGTGTTTTGAAGCTAATGGTCCTCAATAAGTTCACGGGAGCTATTATAGAAACATAAAACTGTAAGGCAGTTTGAAAATGGTATTCAACTGTTGGATTCAGCAAGATTGTTCATCTTACTCTCCCCTGCCACATATTTCACAGATTAAGAATAGACCCCTTTCAGTAACCTAGTGTCGTCACCCCGTCCATCGGTCTCTCCCTCTTGCTCTTGCTCTCACTCCTTCTCTGAAGAGTGACTTTTCTGTGCTAAAGGGTGATATGATCTGTCCTGACGTGAAGGAAGTGATTCCCAGAAATTTGTGATGATAAGGTCCTATAAACAAGCTGTGGCTTTAGTTGGAGAGTCACTCTATCCTCCTCTAATTTTTAGTGACATTCCTGCATCAGGCCAAGAATAAACACTGAGAATCACTTCCTAATCTAGTGCACACATTTTTTTTTTTTTTTTGGTCCATGTCCCAGAAGACGGCTTAGTCCTCACCCTTCGCAGGAGAAGCACCTCTCTCCCAGGGTGCTTGTACAGGCTAATTTGCATTTCAGGAGGAAGTGGAGCTAATTGTGATAGCCTCTTCATATTAGGAAAAGGTTCACATTTCCAAGGGACATTGGAAAGGTTTCTTTCTGTTTACAGGCTCCCGTTTCTCAATCATCTCTCTAGTCCTTGGAGAAGGAATTTGCTAAGAGATACCGACGCTGCAATTTGTATCCTCTCTTGTATTTCTTTGCTTTTCCATTACATTTGGGGGAAGAAAACACAAAGTTTTCAAAGACACCAATGACTTTTCCTCCTTCAAACTGCTATTTCAAAAATCCTAAAAACAGAATATGTGCCACTATGTCAGATACACAAACTCCGGCCATGACTTAAATTATCCAAAAGATTTTTATGTCCTTCCTTTGGTATTCTATTGTGAAAATAAATAAGTAAATATATAGCCATACTTTCTGCTTCACAAGGCTTTTGAAAACTATGAAGAAGTACCTTATATTTACATTTTGGTAATAATTTCCTTTTTTCTGTGCATCTCTTTCAAATAAAATCTTTTCTGTTCTGGCAAGATTCTAGTGGAAAAGATAGAGGCAAAAAAAATTTTGGTAGAAAAATTGCAATTATCTCTCTCTCTTAAACTATTCCTACTGTGTTTTAGGAGGGTCTATTCTGGCCTATAAACCAAGTACTTCTAATTTATTAGAGATGAAATCACTGTTATACGTGGCAGAGCTTGCTGCCAAGTGTGAAAAATAGACTTTAATCTACCCTTAGCTGAATCTCCCAGCTTCCTTCAGTCCTGATTGTAGAGTTGCTATAAACATATGGAGAAAAGCTTATGAAAGGAAATCTGGGACTGACTCATAACAATGTCTTTACAGTCCTATGGAGGTTATGTTTCATCACTGGCCCTTGCATCCGGAACTGGTCTTTTCAAATGTGGGATAGCTGTGGCTCCAGTCTCCAGCTGGGAATATTACGGTATGGAAACATTTCATAAATGTTGCCCTGAAAACATTTAACACGTAATTACTCTATATTTAAGGTTGTTAGGAAAATGAATTATGCAGTAAAATTCACCCCAGCATCACTGGGGAAAATATAATCTGTAAACAAGGTCGTTTATATGATTCATTATAATCACGTTGTAACAATCAAAGAAATCTCATGAGTGAGGAAGAGCTCTTCCATAATCCAATATACCTTGTTTTCTTCCAAAAACTTTGACCCCTGCTGAATTGAATCTTTAAAATCTGGAGCTAACTCTGTCTTTGCAGGCAGAGTTGCAGCAAAATTGCCTTTGAAGCACATAATTGACTATGCAAAGTAAGGCCAGGGGCCAAGCAATTCACCTCCATGCCACAGTTTGCAACTGCTGGCTCCATTGTTCCAGAAATCAGAGAAAAAAAACATGTGTGTGAGTGTGTGTGTGTGTGTGTGTGTGCACTCCACCCGTGCCTATTTTCACAATTAACATCAATGAGGGATGATTATTTGGAAGTAATTCTAATAATTGTACAAAAATTAGCTTTTATCATGTCCTCTTCCCTGTGTGGGGGTAGAAATGAGATGATTGTGACCTATAAGGACTCTTTATTCGGGGGGAAAAAAGGGTATATGTGTTTATGTGTTTGAGGGTAGGAGAAGTTGGAAGAGTGGATTTAGGCTATGTACTTTGGTTCCAGATGTAGTAAAACAACAGTAAAAGTACTCGAGGTAGCTGGTTTTGTGATTTCTTTTAAAATAAATTGAGGTCATTCTATGGGTCATTTTTAACCTTATCATTCCCCTCAGGGAGATAGAATTGATAAAGATTAAGATCGGCCCTGGAAAGGTAATGTTTAGATGCTCCTGGCTCCATAATCTCTTCCTCGTTATTTCTCTAGCCATACTGAGGCAAATGGCAGAGACAGCACACATTCTTCGAGGCCAATCATTTTAGCAAAGTAAGGCAAGGATTTTACCCCAAGACCTCTACATGAGAGATTTGAGGCACAGTTATTAAACAAGAAGGTATTGCCAGTTAATGAAATGACACGTATCACACGTAAGCAACATATTCTTATCTATTTTATAGCATCTATTTACACGGAGAGATTCATGGGTCTCCCGACAAAGGACGACAATCTTGAGCACTATAAAGTAAGCATTTCCCTTTTTATTGAGGTCATTAATTTATTTCAGATGTGCTAAATAACTTTAAAGCAGTAATTCAGAGTTGACAGCTTGAATCCTGGGTCCCTAAGCAAATATGATGATCTTTTGTTAAGTGCAAAGCACATCCCCGGGAGAGGATTTTACTCCTTTCGGATTCTATTTTTTCTTTCTCCACCCTCTCTAACCTATTCTTTCTTTCTCCCTCCTTCCCTAACCTCCCTTTTTCTGATCTTTCTCCCCACCCCCCAACCCCTACACAGCTTGAGCGGGCATCATTTATGCCTAAGGTCTCACTCATATGTAACATATGACACATAAACTTTCAGTTTTTCAAACTAAGAATCAGATGGAAGTAATGCAAATGATGATGAAAATGTGTTGCTCTGACTCTTAAATATTTATCAACCAAAGCAATACATAATTTCAGTATTGGTGCTAAGTCCATTGCACAATGATTTAGCTAGTTTTCTATTAGAACTTGCAGCAACTAAAATGTTAATTTTTTTCTCTTTTCCAGAATTCAACTGTGATGGCAAGAGCAGAATATTTCAGAAATGTAGACTATCTTCTCATCCACGGAACAGCAGATGGTGAGGTTTAAGCAAGACTCTTACACATAAAAATACTGAGCCAGCATCACTTTGTTTAAGAAACATTAAGCATCCTCCTATGCCTATGCTCAGGGTCAGTACCTAAGAGTCAGGGACATTTCCATATCTGAGTGTGATTACTCACTACTGACAATGTCAAATGCATGACTAGATAATTGTTGGTGCTCATTTCCAGGCAGTACATTGTCACTCTGTGCTTTCTGGTATTTAGCAGCACTTTAACTCTCTCCCTTTCTCTTTGTTGCAGATAATGTGCACTTTCAAAACTCAGCACAGATTGCTAAAGCTCTGGTTAATGCACAAGTGGATTTCCAGGCAATGGTATATAATTTTGTTTGACTCATGTTCATGGTCTTAGAACCCCAAGCTAGAAGGTCGGGGTTTTATTTTTTATTTACTTTTTAAATTATTTTGGTAAAACCTGGGAACAAAGCTGCAGGGTAGAGAAGGAAGAACATTAGCAAATGAATCTTGATCTTTCATTAACTCCCTGAAAGACCCTAGGCAAGCCAGATCGCCTCTGGGGTTCCCAGTTGAGTCATATAAAATAAAAGAGTTCACAAGATTAAATTTTCTTCTAGCTCAAACATCCAGTCGTTCTGCAATCGCTTGTAGAAAAGTGTAGCTGTGTGTTTGGAGTCCCTGCAAAGCCTGGGAGTCCGGACACAGCTAGAAGATTCTGTTTGTTTAGTAAGAAGCAATTATAGAATGTTATGAGAAAGCTCAAAGGCTCCCTGAAGTCTTATAGCTCCATTCAGGGTTAGAGAACCTTTTCTTCTCCATAGTCTCAGCGCCTGGCCCATCACAGATGCTCAGATTTTTATGGAGTGAATGAATGAGCTCCGTGTAAAACCCAGGTTGCATGAGAAGTGGAAAATGGAAACAGAGAAGAAAATGTGGCACCAGCTAAGGCAAGGGGGGCCATCCTTGGTAACTACTTCTTCCTTCACTAATTCCCCCTCAAGTTTTTATATTGAACAAAAACCCGGAAAAAGAGATCCCCATTTGGGGGAATGTTTTTAAAAAAAATTTACAGGCTGGGAAGGGAAGGGAGAAGTAGGAGAAAGTTGGTGATGTGGCATATAAATAGTTTGATAGAAGGAATATGTTTTAGTATTTGATAGTACAGTAGGGAAATTATAGTTAACAATAATTCATTATATATCTCAAAATAGCTATAAGAGAAGAATTGTAATGTTCCCAACTCCAAGAAAAGATAAATGTTTGAAGTGATATATATCTCCATTACCCTGACTTGATCATTATACATGTTATGTAGGTAACAAAATATCACATGTACCCCAAAGATATGTACAACTATTATATATCAATTTTAAAATTACAAAGGGCAAGGTGAGATTTTTCTGATTGTTTTTATTGTGACTCTCAAGGTAAATTCAGCTTAGCAAATATGTATCATTATATCATGACACAGTGGGATCATATACCCCCCTGTCCCCTTTAACAGTGAAAACGATCTTACTGACATCTCTCCGATAATAAAGTTTAAAGGTATAACACTATCGCCCCCCCCCCCTTTTTACAATGCTATCTTAACTCCTAAAGAAGATATTTATGGTTATATGTCGATACATTATATTGTGGATTTTCTACAACAGAGAGAAATTACATTCATAAGCTAAAAGCCTCATGGAATTTTTGAACTACAAGGAGTCAGGGAAAATTCAAATCCAACTCCTTTGTTTTTCAAATGAAGAAACCAAGCTCCAGAGAAGCAAAGTAACAGACCCAACACACCAATTCCGGAACCCATGCCTTCTGATCCTGATCCTGTGGGGTCCATGAAACTCAGCCACTGAGATCTAAAATACAAATTAAAGACTATGAAACAGTAGTGAAGTTTAATAAAAGCTCTTGAAATCATCCTGCTCTAAATACAGTATTTACATATAAGCTATTTTACTTCTTCTAGTGCCTTTTGATAAAATTTCTCTGCAATATTAGAAAATGTACCAACTCCTGAGAGCACAAAAAAAGTCAAATCTAGATGCATTTTGTGACTACATGAATAAAACAGGTTTGTTTCTTTGTATTTCAGTGGTACTCGGACCAGAACCACGGCTTGTCTGGCCTGTCCACCAACCACTTATACACTCATATGACCCACTTTCTAAAGCAGTGTTTTTCTTTGTCAGACTAAAAATGCCACAGTTGCAAGCCTGTATCACAATCTGAAAACTTCTTAGACATGTCTCAGACCGTTTGCTTGTTCTACTTTTTACATTGTAAAATGCTGGTATAAACGAATGTTGTTCTAAAGGTTAGTAAAAAATGAAGAGGACTCAGAAGTTCAAGCTAAATACTGTTTACATTTTCTGGTACTCTGTGAAAGATGAGAAATGGGAGCCGTGCACTTGGCCTTGGACGCAGATGGTGTTTTATCTACCTGTTCATCTGAGGAAAGAAAATAAAGTCAGGAGTTCAAGTGCTGTATGTTGTCTGTGCTCATTGATGTCAGGTTCCAGGTTCCGTGACAGGAAGAAGTGTTTGTGCAAGGCAAGCGTGTGAATAGTATTAGGGTGGTCATGGGGGAGAGGGATCCAGAATAGTTTTAGATTTTTGTAATGAGAGCTCTAAATACTGGAGCAAACAGCTCTGAGTAGGCAACAGCATTGTTCAGAGAAGGCAATGAATCATGCTTGAGATGTTTGCACTCGATGCTGTCCCTCCAAGAAATGTTTATTACATTTCTCTCAGAAGATTTCTTCAACATTGCCAGAAACTTTTGGTAAGGGTAGAGTCAGACTTTTGAATTCAGGCTCTTTTTAAGAAATGCTTCAAATTTGGAAATGTTCCTATTTTGAATCCTTTTTTAGAATTAGTAATGGTAACTGCTTTCAGATTGCTAACCCATAACCTAACTAAACAAAATAATACAAAAATAAGTAAAATGGACACCAATAGGTAGAGAGGGAAGTTTTAAAACTATGCATTTCTCTGTGGCTTTAGTTCTACATTAGAAAGTATATTTTGGGAAAAAGCTTCTGTAATGTCTGCACTCCCAAAAGTAATGTTCTGCCAGTAACTGCCACCATCAATTAGAAACTATGGGTGGCCTGCCACCTCTGTGATTACCATAGAATGAAAAAGATCCAAACCAGATCGCCAGAAGGTATTTCTTGAGTGAATGTTAGAAGTAGCCACCAAGCCACTGTCTGTTTCTCAGCCCTGGACTACCCTGGACAAGTCTGCCCATCCCTTGCTCGTAGCTTTCTCTCTAGTTGCAGGTGGAGTATATTCATGATCTCCTTCAGGTTCTATAGGCAGGAGAACCAGTTCAGGCATGAAGGGCTTCAGACATCAGAGATCACAGTCTTCTCTGGAGCCTTCAAACTTTCACCAGTCCTGCACTCCTGCCACTTCTGCTTTCTGAAACCATACCCCCCTCCCCCAGGCCACACATCCCCACCTCCCACATCAGGAAGCGGGGCTGTGTGGTGGCCAGGGATCCAGAACAACGCTTGCCCAGACTCAGGACTGGTCACAGCTCCTTTGGTCCACTTGCGTGCGATGGCGGACACACTGAGGGTGAATGGCCACTGGCACCTTCTCTCTCTGTTCTGCACAGAGCAGCCTGCAAAGCAAGCCCAGATTCCCTGGTGGTTTTCTTAGCATTCACTCTAACTAGGGAAAGGAGGATAACCAAGTCATTTTCTAATACTCCATCTGGGAGACCATAAGGTCGTTACAAAGAGGAAGAAGAACAGGAATCTTCTTCCTCCAACTTATTTTCTGCCTTTGTGGAATTTGCAAAGCTGGATTCTAATATCTGCATGTTATCAGTGGTCTCCACCTCTGGCCTTTGTTCCCACTGCCACAGAGGCAACTTCTATGAGACACATCTAATTGTGTCACTTTCCCACTTAGAAAGCTCCAGTGATTCACCATTGTCTACAAAATAATTTTCAAACTTAGCTGGGTGGCACATAGAGACCTTGACAATCTGTCCCACTGCAGATTTTCCAAACCCTTCTGATACCAACCTCCGTAGGTCCTCTCTTTCCTCAAATATGTTCTTCCTGTCTCTACATGCTGTGAAATCTTAGCAGCACTGCCCAGTGCAGTAAGTAGCCAGGAACCACATGTGGTTATTTAAATTTAAATGAGTTAAAATTAGATAAAATTACAATTCAGTTCTTCAGACACTCTAGCTCAGTGGTCACATGTGGCTAGTGACTGCCATGTAGGATAGTAGAGGAACCATGTTTGTATCATCAGAGAAAGTGCTATTGGACAGTTCTGCCCTACAGGAATCTTCATAGGCTGTGACTCAGAATATGGCATGTCTCAGAAATTCACCAGTTGTTGACTGAATGAGTACCTCAGTGTTCATAGCAGACTCAAGTGTTCTATATTACTGTTGATGAACCCTTCTCTGACTTCCCCCAGATAGAATCACCCAGTTCCTCCTCAAAACTCTCAGCATGTCTTCATTTATTTACTCATTCAACAAACATGTATTGAGTCTCACTGTGTACAAGACACTGGGGCAAGGCCAGGCGTGGTGGCTCATGCCTGTCATTCCAGCACTTTGTGAGGCCAAGGTGAGTAAAATTGCCTGAGCTCAGGAGTTTGAGACCAGCCAGAGCAAGAGAGAGACTCCATCTGTAAAACATAGCTGGGCATTGTGGCAGGCACCTGTAGTTCCAGCTACTCGGGAGACCAATGCAAGAGGATCACTTGAGCTCAAGAGTTTGAGTTTGCTGTGACCTATGACGTCACAGAACTCTACCCAGGGCAATAAAATGAGACTGTCTCAAAGAAACAAAAACAGACATCATTTGCAAGTCTTTGAGGAGGCAGTAGAGAGCAAGGCAGCAACCTGGTGGCAATTTTTTAAATGTTCACATTTTCTTCAACTTTGCTAGATTCTTCTTTTGGCTTAGAAGATAAAAGGTGCATAAAGTGCAAAGAAAGAGATTGTAAGTAGAAGATGCCAAGCCAAAAAGACTGCTTGAAAAACATCTTGCGTTTTCTATTTGCATGAAGCTACATTGCAATAGTAATTATCTTTTGCTATGTCTTATTCTTAGATATGGATTTGGAGAGGAAGGTGACCCAATACTCTAACTAAAGCTGCAAAGCATAATTATCCTACACATATAATAAACTTGAGATTTCCTTTCATTCATTTATTCATTGAATACAATTCTAAGCCACTATTTTAAATACTATAAATGACCAAAAAAAAAAAAAAAAAAAAAAAAAAAAAATACTATTTAGTATTATAAGGTAGGTTTAAAAAAATTTTTATTTTGTGTTTTTTTTTTTTTTAATTTTAATAAATTTTAACCCAAATATTTTAAATAATAAAATTCAAAAAAAAAAAAAAAAAAAAAAAAAAAAAAATCCTAGTAAGTATAAGAAGGAAGCTATAAAACAATTCATTTCTAAAAATAATCTCAAATTGTAGTCTCACCATGCTGACTTTAGAGCTATTTTTAAAAGGTTTCAAAATTCTATGTGACCATCTAATATTCCTTAAAGTGAAAGAGAAAAAAGCATCAAGCAAATGAGTATTTGGTTAAATTTAACACAAGTGAGAAGACTTTTATTTCTTTAATCTACTCAATTTATAATACATGTTACTTATTTCTTCAAAAAAACATTTATTGAATACCTATGCTTTGCATGGGAGTATTCTGGGTACTGCAGGGGTTACAAAGATGAATATATGTGACAATTTCTGCATTTCTAGACTGTTTCAGTAAAGGCGACTTAACGAATCTGATTTTCCCAACATTTGAGCATTTTTCAGAAACTGACAGATCTTTATGCAAATGTTGTTGCCAAGCTGTTTGTAATGGTGAAATTATACTTTGACAGTAACTCTTTAAAATATATTAAACCCGGCTAAGGTTTTTTTGGAAATGTTGCCAATTAAGTGACTTTAATGAGCTTCTTGATGGTAATGTAATTAAAATTCAGATGTTCTAATTGTAAAAAAAAATTAGTTCTGGGGAAGTTAACAGTAAAATAAGAAAATGTAAAATGAATTAGGACTAATTTAAATGGTGATAATGTGGTCTTCTGAGAAGACTCTACCAAAACAATGCTTTCAATTATGCTGTTTGTAAAGAAGAAAGAAGGCACCTAACAGAGATTTTGAATTTATCCAGTAAAGCAGGTATTTTGAGTTTATCCAGTAAGACCGATTGAAAAATTCTGAACACAGTAAATCTTTCTCAGCCCGTGAAGGAAAACTGTTAAAACATTTCCTTGGCATTATGGACAGGTACTTTGGCAATTGAAAGTGGAAATAATTCTTAATTCAGGGAGAAATAAATGATTAGACCTTACCAAGCTATTCATGGGGAAATGATCTGGCTTCTAGCAAAAGCCTCTAATGACCACCTGCTCTGATAACTGGCATGCAGTTCTAACATGCTGGTCATACACACTTCTATTTGACACACAGGTAATATTTTGGCAAGCTAGAGCATTATGATTTTATTTCATTGGCTTCTAATTAATACTCTATTTTTTACTTACTTAAAAATTGCTTTGACAGTAATCTGTTTAAACAAATATTCATTGCTACAGTGTTCCTCACTTTGCTGTGTGACTACAGAATGTATCCTGCAGATAAGAGAGAGGGAATGGCAAGGCAAGGTCATGCCACAATGGCTCAACAACTCATGTTCCTTCTTTTTTAATTACTGTTAGTTGACAAGCAAAGACAAGAGTATCTCTGCTTGCTAGATATTAATTGTTGGAGGAAGAAATTTTTCTCATAGCTACAGAAGGTGAATTTTGGAAAAAAAATCTGAAATACTTAATAGAATATAAAAAGAATGGCATTACAAAAAACTACTAGTCATTCACGCAGTTTAGTTTTTTATTGAAACATCTTTTCAGACATTCATGGAACTAATAGAAATTCGTAGATGTCATAAAATTTCCTTACAAATTGCCTTGGCACTGAGCTAAATTTCCAACTTTACAGAAATAATAATTAAAAGTGCTGATGCTTTAATAAACAAAAGTGCTTTGTATACTACCTACAAGAAATAATTCTGCTCTCTTATTTCCTTCAGAAGATTAAAGCAATACGTTGCAATATTATAAACTTCTTTTTTTCAAATGAAATACAATGTACTCACATGTCAAGCTGTTAAATAGCACATGGTCGCCATAGCTCATTTTGGAGGCAGCACTGTAGAGGGTAAGGGCATCGAGGCTGAAGTCAGACAATCTGTTTGAATCCGAGTTCAGTAACACACTAGCTGTATAATTTTGGCCCATTTTCATAAGTTCTCTCTGCTTCAGTTTCCTTATATGTGAAATGGAAATAATAGTTTCTGCCCTGTGGAGTTGATTATAGATTTAAAAATAGTTATATCTTGCTTCTTGACTTTTTGACTAAGGTCAAGTGTAAAATAGTTACATGTCATTTGTAGAGCTAACAGTGCCTGGCATATAGGAAGTATTTTGTAGGTGTTTGTTAGATACATAAAATAAATCACTTTTTAGTGGTCATTTTCAAACAATTAATTCTTTAGTGTGTCAGAATTATCAATCTCTATTTCTAAAACAAGGTGGGTTTTAAGGAATAACCAATACTGAAGTCATGAGTATCCAGGGAGGCTCATCTACCTTGGTGCTTACCTTGAGTTGTTCATCCTTGCATCTTGTCATCTAAGGAGTCTGCCATTTGAGAGTCATGACTGAAACATGTTTGGAGAAGGCAAACTGCCAGGGCAATGTGTGGATTAGGGGTATGCACAGGGCCTTCCCCTCTGGCTCTCTCTCCACGGCTCTCTCACTGCCTGCAAGACTCTGGCCTCCTCTGTGGTTTCTGTGCAGACCAAGCCGATGTTTGATTCATGGCCTAGAACCTCTTTTCATTTGGCAGCATCCTTCTCATCTAGGTGTCTCAGCCCAGGTGTCACTGCCTTAGAGGGAATTTCCTTAATCCCTGGATTTACCTAGATTTACAGCTGCTTCCACTATAGCCTAAGACTTCCAACCACATTATCTCATCTTTGTTTTCTTAGGAGCTATCAGAAATTGTTCCATTTCTGTATGTCCTTGTTACCTCTTTCCTTTTCAAATACAATCGCCCTATAATTATACAGCTTGTCTGTCTTTTTACCTCTCTGCCTCCAGGGCCTAGGCAATACATAGAATTAGGTAGAAGGAGCTCAAGAAATATTTACAGAATATGCCCACAGATTCTGTGGATAAGAGAGCCCACAGAACTAGAATCCTTATGTGCAACCTTACGGTGGAAAGATATCCACCCTTTCTGGAACTTAGTATATAATAGGAACTTGCTACTATCCCCCTCAAAGCAAAGAGAAAGAAAAATTTCTGAGCCGTAGGCAGTCTGGTCAGGAGAACAGGGTTAGAAAGGACATGAATTTTAGCCAGAGATCTAAAAGAAGTTGGTCTTTGAAACAAAAATAATTTGGATTAGGAAATGGAAACAGCCTACTGCACTGTCCTAACTTAGATACTCGCTGCCTCTAGATGAATCACTGCCGGGACACTGCAGACTGAGGAAGCTTGGCACAGAATGTTCAGGCTGGAAAGACTCAAATAAATCTTTGAAATGTTATTGATTACTTTAGCAGCTTTTATTTAAAAAAAAAAAAAAACCCACAAGTTTTATTTGGTGATGTAGTATCTTTTGTAACAACCTGGATAGAACTGGAGACCTGTCTTCTAAGTGAAGTACCACAAGAATGGAAAAAGAAACACCATGTGTATTCAATACTAAATTGGAACTAGTCGATTAACACTTAGTTCACATATGGAAGCAAAACTCAACGGGAGTCAAGGAGGTGGGAGAGGGGAAGAGGGTTTGGGTTATTTCACACCTACCCAGTACAATACACACATTCTTGGTAGAGAGCACGCTTACAACTTTGGCTTAAAATGTACAAAAGTAAATTATGCAACTAAAATGTGAAAAAAAGGTTACATAAACAATAAAGATAAGTATGCTCTGAACAAATAAACTCACTAGTTTTAAAAGTACATTTTATTTATTAATTATTTTTCAAGTACTAATAGTCTTCTTTATGTTACTAAACAAGGATACCTGTGCAATATACAGGTTCTATCTCAGATCAGGTTGTAATTTCTAACCTAAAACTTTGGTTGGTTGGTTCTTTTAAATTCGTATTTTAAGCTAGGAGTTATAAAAAAGTCGGTGAAATACACTTTCTGAAAGTTATCCATTTTTGATGATATTTTTCTTGATAACCATTTAACATGGGTGAATTAAATTGTCTAGTATCCCACTGATACAACTGAGTGTGGCTTTGTGTACCTGCAAAACTGCCCAACAGAATCAAGAGGATTGAGTTCCAATGCTTATGATTTGGGCAAGCTCTTTCTCTTCCTATGATTCAGTTACTCCCTCTTTGTCCCATAGCTGGCAGGCTAGACCCATGGTTTTCAAACCCTGCTTTGCAAGACCTAAGAATTCTTCTGTGTCCATGTAGGAGATAGTCCAAGGCAATTTCTAAACCCTAAATCATACTTCCAAAATTTGAGACCTGTGCATTGGATAGATAGGAGTTATCCCATGTGTTAATTTATTCCTCTTTCTTCAAGATCTCAGCATTTTCAGGAATCACAGAGGTTATACTATTTTCTCTCAGTATGGAGCTCATGTGGGTCTCTTTTGAAGCTCTATTTATAGGGATAGAGTGGAAAATCCCTGCAAGTTTGCTTGGATAACAATCATAGATTCTTAGAAACATGGAGGTTGAAGGCGTCTCTCTGATGTCAGCAGTAAATGCGAAGCCAGGGACCCTCCATGGCACCTTCCATGATGCTGGTATCACCATCCATCATCTTCTTTGATGAGCCTGATTTTGTTAAATCAATGGTTGAAAATCTTGTAATAACCAGGTGCGGTAGCTCACATCTATAATCCTAGCACTCTGGGAGGCCTAAGTGGGTGGATTGCTTGAGCTCATGAGTTCGAGACCAGCCTGAGTAAAAGCTAGACCCCCATCTCTACTAAAAATAGAAAAACTGTCTCGGTGCCTGTAGCTTTGTGGTTAGGGTGATGGCCATATATACCAGAGCTGGCGGGTTTGAACTCTGTTCAGGCCTGCTAAACAACAATAGCCAGGCATTGTAGTGGGCGCTTGCAGTCCCAGCTACTTGGAAGGTTAAGGCAATAGAATCACTTAAGCCCTGGAGTTTGGGAGGTTGCTGTGAGCTGTGATGCCACAGCACTCTACTGAGGGTGACATAATGATACTCTGTCTTAAAAAAAAAAAAAAAAAAAAAAAGAAAGGAAAGAAAAGAAAAAAATCTTGTAATAGATAAACATAACCAATGCTCTGGAACAAAGAGCCCATCTGAAGCAACAGGTGAGTCCAGGCAAACAATCAGAATGAATGAGGCAATCAAGGAAGGGCTCAGCGAGATGCTAGGTAGACAGAGGTGGGACTCTGGTGAGCTGGCGAGCACATCTGAAGGGACAACAATTCTGGGTCTAAACTGTTACCCTGAAAAAATATAGGCCTATTGTTGTCAGACCTTCTGACTTTTGTCAAGAAAAACCAGAGAAAACTGGATTTTTAAATGCAAACTCTCAAGTTTGAACCCTTGGCGACTAATTTACATGAACAGAAAACTCATCTATGTGCCAGATTTGATTTGTGGGTATTAATTTCTATTTTAAATAATAATTTGATTGCTTTCTTTTGAATATGAATTGTATACCAGGTGCCCAATGTATTTCTTCCATTTAACTTTCAAAATCCTGGCATGGTGGCTCATGCCTGTAATCCTAGCACTCTGGGAAGCTGAAGTGTGAGGATCACTTGAGGTCAGGAGACCACCTGAGCAAGAGCAAGACCCCGTCTCTACAAAAAATACAAAAATTATCCAGCAGTGGTGTCAGGGGCCTCTAGTTCCAGCCACTTAGGAAACTCAGGCAGGAAGATTTTGGAGCCCAGGAGTGTGTACTCCAGCCAGGGTGACAGAGGGAAACCCTGACTAAAAACAACAACAACAACAAAAAAAAAACCAAAAAAAAAACCAAACACCTGATAAAAGTCTTTGTATATTAGAAATTATAATATATATCTTTCTGATTAGGAAAATAGGATGTGAGTTATGGAACTCACCTAGGAGTCTGTAAATCTACTGAACCATGGTCTTCCTACCACCATCATGCTTCTCTGTAAAACTGGCAGTGCCTCTCATCAGATGTTCCAGAAGGAATGTATGGAATGCATTTTCAGATGGCTTTGTGACCTATTACTGTCACTAAACAAATGTTCAATACAGAGCATTAATAAACACAACCTTAGTAGCAGGCCCTTATCAGCCATCGGACTGTTAATAAAATAGCTATTAAGTGACTACTAAATAAACATTCGTAGATTGCTTTCAACAATGGAGTTTTGCACCTCCTTCTATAACTTAGTAACTTCTACCGAGTCTATATCTTGTTCCAGGCCCGAGCAGAATAGAGCTGGGAAAAGGCAAGCCATCCAGTATGCAAATCCGCTTCGTGACTGGACTTGTGCTCCTCCACGTCTCCTCTCTGAGGTTGCCCTGCACTGTGTCTTCCCACGCTTGCTCTCTTGCCAACTCCCACACCACGGCCATGAAACTATAGATGGGGGCAGGGTGGGGGTAGAGCCTCCACCATATCTCACAGGAACGGTCCCCAAATTGACATCTGGTGCGTCATGCCAACGGCACTCAGGCTGCCAAAGGAGACGCTCCAGAAATAAAGAACAATGAATGTGTAAACCTGAGGCTTTGTTCCTCCAGAGCAGGTTTTTAGAATAACAAAATGTTACATTTTAAAGATTCCGGGTAAAATAAGTCTTTTTGTCTCGGCCCTGTTTTTGGTCAGTGACTGTCATTTATGCTTTTAAAAAGTCACACACAAACCTCTAGGCTGTGGAAGTACTTCCCACATATCCGGAGTACTTTTATTATTTACGTTTTCAAATTACAGTATCAGGAGTCATAAAATATTGTTTACATAATCTTCTTTAGCGAAAATCCCTGCCCAGTGAAACCTGTTATAGGAAATCCCAGTATCAGTTACTTGATGCACACTTAAAGCCTTTTGTTTGATAATTCCTCTTAACAAAAAAGAAGGAATTTATCTCTATCACAGTGTTGAAATTTTATAGTAAACTTTATAAATAGCAACTCAATATTCACATTATCTTCTGTCATATTTCCCAGAAAATAAAGTCATGGAAATCATTAATATAAGTGTTAAGATATCTAATTTATTAAAATGTGTAATTTTTGTCATTAAAACATTATTTATTTTGGGTAAAGAACTTCATATATATTATATACACATTTTGTATACCTGATTTATAGCTATAGCTATATATGCATACATATTTACATATATGCAATATATATAAAAAACTTCATCTATAGGATCTAGTATCTAGAATATATGAAGAATTCTTATAATTTAACCAAAAAAAAGACAAACAACATAATTGTAAAGTGGATAAAGGCCTGGAATAGACATTTCTCCAAGCAGATATATTATACAAAGCTCATGAAAAGATGCTTAACATTCTTGATCATTAGGGTAATACAAATCAAAACCACAATTAAATATTTTATGCCTATAAAGACAGCTATAATAATTTTAAAAAATAAGATAAATGTTGTCAAGGATTTGAACCCTTAGACATTCCTGGTGGAAATCTAAAATGGTTCATCTATTGTGGAAAACAGGGTAGCAGCTCCTTAAAAAGTTGAGTACACAGTTACTGTATCACCCAATTCTATTCCTACCTATATGCTTAAAATAATTGAAGACAGCTACTCAAACAAATATACATACATGCTCATAAAAGCATTATTCACCATAGCCAAAGAGTGGAAACACTCCAAATGTCCATCAGTGGGTGAATGGATGAATTAAGTCTGTTAGATACAGACAATGGAATAATATTCAGTCATAAAAAGGAATGGAGTATTGATATATACACATTGCATGACTTGCTTATGTGAAATGTTCAGAATAGGTAAATTTATAGAGACAGAATGGAGGCTGGTGGTTTCCACAGGTGCTGGGATAGGGAAATGAGGAGAAACTGCTCATTGAGTGTGGGATTTTGGTTTGGAGTGATGAAACTGTTTTGGTCCCCAATAGAGGTGTGGTTACAACACATTGTGAATGAACAAAATACTACTGCATTGTTCACTTTAAAGGGTTGATTTTGTTACATAAATTTTACTGCAGTTTTTTTAAATTCTGTTTTTATTTAAAAAAAAACTTTGCTGTAGTAATTTAAGTATAAGTAATCTATAACAGCTATTCTATTATTTCTAGATCTGCACACTCAAGTTTCTGATATAAGAAAATAGTATATTCCAAAGAATTAGTCTCTTGTGTGCTTTAGAAATATCTACTTTGATCTATTTTCATTGCCGGTAAAAGGATTGTTTTTATTCTCAATTAGAGAAAAAAAATAAGATTTAAGTTAGACTTATTTTAACCATTGTCACTCACACCACCATACCTCTGTACAAAGCAGAGAGGAAACCCATAGGACTCACCCCCTCATCACTTCACATCCCCATCATATGCCCTACAAGCACTCAAAACGCTTAAACTGTCCAAATTTAAGAAAATCCTTTTTCTGACTCCCACATTCTGGTCTTCCAGCTTCCTGCTCAACTGCCCTCAGCAGAGCAGCTCTTCCAAAGAGGCTTTTTAAAACATCCAGCCTCCTCTTGCCTCCTTCTTATTGACAACCCACTTCAGTCTAGAGAAAAGTATAAGGATGGGCCCTTCTCCTTGCCAAGACCTGTCCCACCCCTGGACTCTCAATCCTATGCTCTTTTAATGCCCTTTGTGAAATATGGAGCTGTTGAAAAGGATGAAAAGTCAATCGTGTGATATATCCAAAACTCATGGATCTGATTCTTAAAAAACGGAATCTCCACTGTTGCTTTGGAAGGCAGTTGGCAGTTCCTCAAGAAGTTAAACATAGAGTTATCATATAAGCCAGCAATTCTACTCCTAGGTATTTACACAAGAGAATTAAAAAACACAGTCCAGAAAAAAATTTGTACATGAATGTTCATAGCAGCATTATTCATAATAGCCAAAAAGTGGAAACAACCCAGATGTCCATCAACTGATGAATGGGTAAACAAAATGTGGTAAATACATATAATGGAATAATTTTCAGCCATAAAAAGGAATGAAGTACTGATTCCTGCTACAACATGGATGAATCTTGAAAATATTATGCTAAGTAAAAAGACGTCAGACACAAAAGTCTACATATTGAGTGATTCTGTTTATATGAAATGTACAGAACAGGCAAATATGCATAGAGAGAAAGGAGATTAGTAGTTGTCAAGAGCGGGAAAGGGGGGAAGGAGAGAGGCTGCTAATGGGTAGGGAGTTTTCTTTGGGCGTGATGAAAAAGTTCTAGTATTAGATAGTGGCAATGGTTATACAATGTTCTGGATGTACTAAAAACCACTGAATCATACACATTAAAAAAAAAAAACTAAACTTAGAAATACCCCAATTTGCCAATTGTTTAGTATTTAGATGTCTTGCTATCTTAGCTATCTGGTGGCTGTGAACGGATTCAGACAGCAGTCAAAGCAGATTCTGAAGAGCTTAGGATATTCTGCATAAACTACCAGACTACTTTGCCAAGCCTTGCTCTAGAAAGGGAGGGTGGTCTTGTATTGAGGTACAGATGTGGCTTTATGGAACTTGGTTGCCTGTTCTAAGCCTCTATCTTACTATCTGTAAAATGAAGGCAAAAATATTTAACTTTCTGTGTCTTATGAAGATTAGACAGTAACATACTCAGAGAGCTTTGCCTTTGGTTGGTATTCAGTCAATGTCAGCTATTTCTTTTTCTTAGGGTGCTTGCTTCTCATCCTTGAGTTGCAGAAAATTGTGGCTTCAAAAAATGGAATTTTTTTTCTATTTCATTCAAGTTATTATTGTAAGCAACTAAGTAAGTAACTAAGTAAGCAACTAAGGAGCTGGTTGGTGTTGTGTGCTAATCACCCAGGTGCTTAGTGAAGCATAGCTTGCAGTTTATAATTTTTACTTGATTTTTGCATCCATGTCAACTATTCTTAAACAATACATTTATTTAAGGCAAGTGTCCATAAAAACATTAGATTTAAATTGATGCTTAATAAGTCAAACCAATTTTAAGATATTCATTGCATCACCTTTATTTATTTTTTACTATACAATATGCCTAGTACTTGTGGGAAGGTGTAAAAGCCATAGTCTTTGACTTCCAGGGTTTGGTTGATCAGTATTATGGAGGAGGATGCTGGTGATCATGGACCAGATAAATGACAAAGAGAGAAGGAAGAATGGAATGGAGGGAGAATATCTTTCTGCTTAGAAAGGGCTTACCGTTAATACTTTACTGTACTTTATGGAGAGAAAAGGATTTTTACTGAAGTGGAAGTGAAAAGTCAGATTCCATATCCTTTGACAAGACAGCAACAAAGCAGTGATTTGCTTTTCAATAAGAGTCAGCATTAGAACAGAGTACAAAGGACTTCTTCCCCTAGAAATGTTTCTGACTGCAGAAATAAATCATTTTGGTAATTAATTCCAAAATGAAAATGCAGCAATTCATTCTTTGAGTTTGACGAATAAGATAACAAAACAATGGGTTATAAGAAATTAAATAAAGTTTTGCTTAAAAGTAGGGTAACAGCCTAGAAGTCTTCATAAATTATTCTCCCCTCTATGGTTATATCATTTCAATATCATCAGAAAACCGAGCATATCTTTACAATATATCTGATAAAATGTGAATTGGCAACACTGAACAAGTTTCAGGCAGGGGGCAAGCCTTATTACAAGGCATAATGAATAGGAAAAAGTGTTTAAAACTCTGTTTTGCATTTTTCTGCACTTTTTTAGTGTACAGATTTCAAATTTTAAATTTTCTAATGGCTGAAGTTACTTCCTTTTACAGAAAACTTAAAAAATTGCAATGTTTTAATTGGTTCACATTAAAGACTCTTAGAAGCTTGAAGGAAAAAAGTCTTTCCAGATGAGCAAGAGGTTGGATAAGTGTAATGACATATGGTTTGTTTTTTATAGCTACAATATGCAAAAAATAGCAGCATAACACATGTATTCAATGATATATATGTATTTATACATATAAATATATATTCTGCTTGTAAATTTTGAGATAAGATTCTTTTGTACAAATATGATTTTGTTTTCTTTCTCTTTCTTGTTCTCTTTAGGAATAAAAATAACAACTGAAACTTAGAACAATTTTAAACATCTCATTATACCAGGGATTTTGCAAAAGATAAAATCAACGAATGCAAAGCCATGATTGCCACACGGTCCCCTGCACAGACTTGTGAGGGGGCTATCTACAGGGTCTTGGAGCCTCAGGGCAGGAAGACTGTCCATGGATCTTCTCAGGGAATCTTTCCCCTACCCCAGCAGGCTTCCTCAGAATCATTCCAGATAGATGGGTCATGAAGTGATTTTTAAATATCTCTCAGGAAGGGTATTTCTCACATCCTCTGGCATACTCAGAACTTCCCAGGAAGTTCTTCCTCTGTTGCCCCTGGAGCCCCCCAGTCCCATTAAGTCACTCATGGAGATGTGAAGGGCATTGAGTTATTATGTTCTATGTACTTAGTTTTTTAATTTTCAAAGGCTGTTATTAAATAACCATCTACCCTTTTCAAAGATTTAGAAAACTCAGTTAATAACATTTCTCTCAAATGTTATACATAACTGTTTTCATTATCATAATTATTATTTTTTCTTTCAAAGGCTCACCACCTATTTTCGAAGACTCTTGTTATGGAGAAAAGTGTTCTAACCCAAGAAGAGCACAATATGTTAAGATTACCTCTGAGAATACAAATGGACCTCAGTCTCCTCAGGAAAGCTTGACTGGCCACTACTGGAGTTTCATCTAACAGAGCTGAGGTGTAACCTAGGGACAGGTATTAAACAACATTGAGAAGCAGGGAGCTGCAATCGTGATTCCATTACCTTTAAATGGCGGCTTCCTTTCCTGCCTTCGCTGCAACTGTTTTTCCTCTATCTCAGCCTGAGCTGTCATTTTAGCCCCAGGCTTTTTCCCACCAGTGTCTCTGAACTTCACTTACTTTACTGCACTAATACTTGGTAACTGAGAGGTCCAACTCATAAGCTTCCCAAGTGACAACTGATTGATTAGTGCCGATGCCCCATCCTTATACTCAACTTATGATCAATTTATTTTAACTTTTTTGTATGGAAAATTTTAAACATATATAAAGTGAGCAGAACCACATAATAAACCCTGTTTATCCATCAGCCAACTTCAACAATCATCAAAATTCTGCTGCACTTGTATCATCTGTACCTCCGCCTACACCTCAGACTTTTTTTTTAACTGTTCATTTGTTCCTTTTAGGTAAAATTTACATAAATTAAAAACCACAAATCCTAGCTGTACTATTTTGACAATTGGATAAACCTGGTAACACATACCCTTATCACAATATAGAATATTTCCATCTCCTCAGAAAGTCCTCCCCCACCCCCCACGCAAATCTCCCCCGTCTTCTTCCAAGAAACAACCATAATTCTGACTTTTTTAAACCTTAGTTTTGCCTATTCTTGAACTTCTATAATTGGATTCACGCAGTATATAGCTTTTTGCGTCCATCTTCTTTTACACACCATAATGTCTGTGAGATTTACCCATGTTGCTTCCTATATCAGTTCTTGATTCATTTCTGTTGTTGCTGAGTAGTATTCTGTCGTATGAATTCCATATCATAATTTGTTTATTATTTCTCTTATTGATGGAAAGCTCATTGGTCTCCAGTTTTTAACTATTACTAATAACGCTTCTGTGAACATTTTTCTGCAAGTCTTCTTGTAGATATATGTGTTCATTTCTGCAGAATAAAATACTTAGGATTAGATTGGTAGGTCAAAGGGTAGCTATAAATTTATGTTCCAAGTGCAACCTTTTTCCAAGGTATTTGTACTGGCACTCCTTTTCAAGTTGCATGTTTTGTTTGTTTTGAATGGGTGATGGAATCAGATGGTCAAAAAATGCAAACCACATAACGTTTTGTAAATACAGTAGACCCTTCATAGTTGACCACCTCCTTAAGTTGACCTAATTTTCATAGACCAGACATGCGCCACATGTACACATCAGTACAGTACTCTAGTTCTTTATATTGACCACCTCCATACATTAGCCAGATTGTTACAGTCCCTTGGGTGATCCACTTCAGAGATTCTACTGTGTGTGTGTGTATACATATGTACACAGAGAGAGCTAGAGTAAAGGAGAGAGAATATTCCTTGCACCCTGTCTACCCCACTACTCTGCACTGCCCCCTACAGGCAAAGGCTTACACTGGTTTCTTGTATATTCTTCCTATTTTTAAAATGTAATTATGAGCAAATAAACCTATTTGTCCCCATTCCACTTCTAACACAAAATGTAGCCTACCATGTACCTATTTTTAACCTTCTTTTCTTCAACTAACAATATATCTTGAAGACTTTCCATATTAGTAAAAAAGAGCTTCCTCATTCTTTTTTTAAGCAGTATTTTATTGATGGGCCCTTGGATTATTCCAACTGGTTACTATTATATACAAACTTGTGCATACATAATTACATCTATAAGCAGAAATACACGTGGGATAAATTTTCAGAATAGTGTGTTAGCCTTAATAGGCCAAGAGTTATAGACATTTGTCATTTTGATAAGTATTACAAATCGCCTTCCAAAGGGGTCATAATCCTTTGTACTCCCATGCATGAGAGTCTTCCTTGCCCATAGACTTGCCACCAAAATGCACGGTGAACCTGGACCTTTGCCATTCTCAAATAGTCCAACCTAAGTATTCCAAACAGCTACAGAAAATAAACATACAATAACCCCACACATTGGGAGGTCCTACATAGGTCCAACGACATAATTTGTGGGGCCAAGTGCAAAAACAAAAATGTGGAGCCATGCTGAAAAATTATTAAGAATTTGAGGATAGTAAAAGGAAAACCTTAAGGCAAGCTTGAAGCACCATACAACTGCACAGGTTGTGGAAGTTGGCCCTCAGTACTGAGCATTATGAAGAAGTCATATATGACACTAGTCACGTAAATACAGGGCTTCCACTTTCCTTTCCTCTTGTCTAAATAACCAAATAATTGCAATGATGGGAATAACCAAATAATTGCAATGATGGGAACTGAAGGCCAAGTCAAGTCTAGAGGCTGGTGCTGAGATAGTCACTGGATGAAGATCTGCACATCCAAATTGCAGTTGATGTTAGCCTTAATTTCTGACAATATAGAGTATTACAAATCGCCTTCCAAAGGGGTCATAATCCTTTGTACTCCCATGCATGAGAGTCTTATATAGAGCCCATTAAGAAACCGGATTTGACCCTCCAAGAAAGGAGAGCAATGGGACTCTTAATGTTTCTGTATCTTCAGAATCCTTATCATTTGTTATTGAAGGGCCCCAAGAATCAGTGCTATTAGACTAGCAGTGAAGTTATAGAAAATTTCTCAAAAGAATTTGAGATAGTCACTTCTAAAATAATAGAGAGCAATTTGGGAAGAGAGGAAGTAATACATTTTGTAGTGATACATTAGGAAAGAGTATTTACTGAGATTCCAGTTCTGTGATAAAGACTTTATGTACATCATTTGTAGCATTCCCTTCTTAGGCTGCTCTACAAACAGGCAATGTCTGAAAAGGAAGGAGAGAGACAGAGACAGAGGCTCAGAGACAGAAAGAAACATCTACTCAGACAGACAACAGGTAAAAATCAAATGAAATCTGACAGAACAATTAATAAAAATATAGCTTATATATTTATAAAGCTTGTATCCAGAGAGAAAGACAATTTAATCGTGTATTAAATTACTCCATACTTTGAAGCCATTACTGCATTTACAGGTGTCACCCCACTGACCCGAGACCTAACGCCTTTCTCTGCTCTTTCACCCCCTCTGCTGGTAGTGCCAAGAAGCAGTCCTCAGATCAAGATAACAGCAGTACCCAGGTGATAAAGTGAGATGGATATCTTATACAGGTGTGCTTCTCAAATTTTAATATGCATGTGAATTGTTAAAATACAAGATGGGCATGAGATTCTTTATTTATAGCATTCTGTCAGGTGATTCTTGTCCTTGGACCACACTTTAAACAGCAAAGCTTTATAACATCAATAAATCACCAGCACAAGAATCCCTCAATGAGGTCTACCAACTTGACATGGATGGAACTGATCTCTATGGCCTTTAAGTAACTCTACATCCAATATTTGGTCTGATGCACAAATTTTAAGATTAAGTTTATTTTGAATATTTCTTCAGTTGCCTCAATGATTTACTTCCTTACAAGTGATCGAGTATATCACACAATTGATTATATTGGAATACTGGAATCTAGTTAGGAAGGCTTGTAATGATTCTGTTATGTGGAATAAAATTTTAATTTTAGAAGGGACATTTACCCACCATCTCATTTTGCAAATTAGGAGGCAGAGGTACAGGAGAGTATGTGACTTGCCCATAGTGACATGGCTTGCTGATAGCAGCAAGACTAAAATCTAATAATGCTGGCAGTAAGTCTTACGCTGTCTGTCCACATTATTTCCCATTTTCCTATCTCTCTAAAGTGGCCAGAATTCAGAATCTTCTGAATCTTATAGATTTTTAAAGGACTAAGTAGCAGGTCATGAAAGTCAGGAACTATGACAATATGCATCTCCCCTCAACAGTTTTATTCCCATCTCCTTCCTTTGTAGCTTAGTACCCCAGGCTCTTATCAGTAAAATTAGAGTTCAAACATACTGTAGAAGGAAAAAGAAGTCTTAGACAGTCTTTTGTCATCATCGCTCATCTCAGATGTTTAATCTTCATTGTGCCTCATCCTTTTATTTGAATCCAGTTTCTTAAAACAGCTTCTTAAAGTCTTAAGTGACATTCTTAAATTCCCCCATGAAGATAACAAAAATTAATTCCACATAGTGGGAAGTGATGAGAGGATTTTTAATAAGTATGTTTTAAATGAATGATTTCTTACTTGGGTAAATGAATGAATGAATTATTATATTCAGGTAAATTCATCATGGCTAAGTAGCAAACCAAAGGACTAGTAAGAACCTCACATGAGGTTCCTCACATAATAGGCTGGTCATGGGCTATGTAATTTCAAAGTCTTTTGTCTTCAACATTGAAATTTAGAGAACTTGGAGAACTTTAGTTTTTATACCTGACTGAGGATAGAAGGTGAATTTCCAAATTGCTCTTTCCATTCCCAACCAAAAAAAAAGAAAAGAGAAAAAAAAGAGACAAGAGTAAATAGTTTCCGGGTCTCTGAAGTCTCACCCAATGTAAGCATAGAATGCAGATGAGCAAAGTGAGTAGGCAAGGGAAATCATTTGTAATAAAAACTCATTATTTACAGATGAGAAATTTATATTGTCAGCGTAAAATCTGTGAGGCTAAACAGAGCTGGAGAGTATATAAAGCAGTGCACTCTAGGGCAGAAGTGCAGAGCTCAGGACACCGAGCACGTCCCAAGTCCCCTAAAGGGCTCGCTCTCTTTCTGCTCTGTGCCACTCTGCTGTGTCAGAAGGTAAGACTAACATCGGTTGATTTTAAAATTTTAAGTCCTGCTTTGGGGACATTATTTTTAAGGGAGCAATGTATTGTGAATTAAAGTGTTATTCTTCCATCTTATACTTTATTACCAATTATAGGCAGGGAAGAATTGAGAAGAAAAAGGTTACATCAAATACATTTACATGTGTTTTAACATAGCAATGCTGCAAAGTGAGTCTTAGAAATAATTATATATAAATAAATAAAATAGAAAAAGATTTAAATCAATGCCGTTATCACAAAACTTTGTTAAGAAAACTGTGTTTTAAAATAAGTGGTAACATTTTGAAAAATTATTTTTCCTTGGATTTGAGAGATGTGCTTACTTCTTTGAACAGAAGGCGCTTTTTAAATTGAGCAGAACTGTGTCCATTAGAGAAACTATAACAGCAATTGCTCTTTAACAATTAAGACCTCTGGTTTTCTAAAGTAGTAGATTCAAGGTCATCTTTCAAACATTCAAATTTCTTATGAAAAGTCTATCAAAAAACCAAAGCCCATGAAATTAGTGCTTTGTAAATAAGAAAGCATACATGGTGCCGAGAACACGTATTATCCTTGGGGATTTCTTGGATGACTCCAAAGCCATCAATTAATAATTATTTGCTATGTATTAAGGGCCAATAGTAATAAAATCTAAAATAGCTACACTCTAGAATAAAATTTTAATACTTCTTGTTAGAAAAAAGAAAAGATGTTCTGAAGAACCCAGTTAAACTCCAGAAAACAAAGAACAAATTTACGAAGATCCTCAATAGGTAAATGATTAAGTGGCCTGTTTTTCCACGCATTCTCAGGACCTATTAGATGAAATAAGCTAATTCGTTTAGAAAGTATTTATGTGGCCTGTAATGCCAATATATGTTTAGGAATACAATATTGCATAATGTCTTCTTTCCTAGGTCTAAGATTAATCTTTCTAAAAGACTTTCTACATTTTTTTGTTGCTGTATTTTCCTTTTAAATTCAAGCAGAAACTTGTGATTCTTAGAAAATTTCAGACTCTCCTTAGACCCCCTAAAGAGGGGTAGAATAATTGGGAATCTTTTCTTATTGAATAAGATTTGACACTAAAATGCCATAAATATTTACTTTCTCAGCACTGGTATTCAAATATTTAAATAATTCTATCCTTAACTTTTTTCATGATTCCATAGACTTTCACAAAATGAATGAATGAGATTTTAAAAAGTCAGTTCTTTCAGTAGGATTAATTTGACTGCTTGTACTAGACATTCAACATTCATTTCTTTATGGTTGTTTCTTCTTCCATAAGCTCCCAAAGTGGCAGAATAACATTTACTCTAAATCTGCCTCAATGGAACATAACAAGAGATATTGCAAATGCCTTAGGGACTTGAGGTAGGAGGAATTATTTATTACTAAGTTGACAGTTTTCAGTTTGTCCCAAGAAACTTTTCAATAGTGGCATAATCTTAAATACAAGTGTTTAGTTTTTAAATGTTCATGAAAGCATAGATATTATAACTGACAGTTATAATCAGAAATACTACCTAGATATATGGTAAGGTTTCCAAAATCTGCCAGCTGGGTAAACTGAAACATAACAAAATGCCAAATTAGTAATTTAATGTTGACAGATTAAGAAAGGTGAATATGTAATTCCAATTATGTTGCTTTATCTAATTAGTCACCTAATCTCCACAAGCTTAATATTTTAAAGAAAAAAGTTACCACTACAGGTATCACACTCTCTGTTTTAGTGCCAGAGATAGATAGTTAATGTGGCTAGGATGTTAAAGAAGAGATTGATAATTAAAAATGATAACATTTGTAAAACATTTATTCCAAAACAAATATCATTTACTAAAAATACTCATTCAAGTTATATATGGATAAGCATAATCCAATTGAAATGCCCACTTCTTTAAAAAAAAAAAAGAGTGTTGGGATTGAAAGTAGCAGAGAGAACCCCACAATTGGACTTGAGGTTTCCATTCAGAAAATAGAAAAACTGCTCTGTGGGCACATTCTGCCCCACAATCATGGACCCAGTCCCTCTCCACACTGCATTGTTGAGTCCTTGGCATCCTGTGACTTCATGGGACATCTGCTTGTGATATAAAGGACAAGCAATCAGGTGTGTCCTACAACTAGGTCTACGTTGTCACTAGCAGTGAATGACACATCCTGGCCTAAGTCCAGTTATAAACCCACCTGGGGACTTCCAAGACTTCAGAAACAAGCGCTAATTTTCTTTTTGATACAAGTCTCTTAGTTTCTTAGTCGTGATTGTTCACGTTGCCAGAAGCATTAGTTCTTGTTGCAAATTGCTTGTCTTTAAAATGATTTTTTTCCCTTTAATTTAGAACAGGTCAAAGCACCCTAAAATACCTCAAATCTGTTGGCCGCTTTATAATTACAAAGTCTAGACCAAGTTACACTATTTAAAATATAAATGAATAATACATCTGAACCGACAGCTGGTATGCCAAGTTGTAGCCTGAGGCTGCTTTAAGATGGTTGCAATGCAGTATAATGTAAATGCTTGGAAGTGAAGGACTATTAATTGAAAGCCAGACTGATAGTGAAGGGGGTGGCATGATGGATAAAGTGCCATTCAGGCTAACCATATGTAGCGTATCATCTACAGTGAGTATTTTAAATGTTTATCATGGACATTTTTAATTTCCAGTCTGGAAACGAGCCTTCTAATCATTAACAGAAGTGTCCTACATTAATGAAAAAGCTTAATGGTGGAATACATCTTTTGTATTCTTTCTTGCCTCCAAAAAATCTAGGGTAATAATACAATCCAATATTTGAAATTCAGCTTGAAATATAATCAGAATAAAATTGACAACTAGGGTTTTCTTTCTATTTGTAATATCAACCTAGTCAAAGTCGAACTCATTTAGCCTGACATGTTTAAAAACGGTCATCTGTTTCCCCTTCCCCAACTCTGTGTTCTGACAGGCAGCAAAGATGAAAAGCGTTTACTTTGTGGCTGGATTGTTTGTGATGCTGGTACAAGGCACCTGGCAACGTTCCCTTCAAAACACAGAGGAGAAATCCAGGTATTAAATCTTTAGCTTTAATACATAGCATTGTGGTTAAAATAAAGCTTGTGGAAACCATGATTAGTTAGTAGGGTTTCAGTAATTCAAATTAATACTCTGCACAATTTTTGCATATATGAAGTATCATTGTGATAAAACCACACTTTTCTGAAGTATAGACCAGAGCGTGTGTTTTTTCATAACCAAAGGGGTAAGAAATGTTGAAAAATATTTTTATGAGAGATTATAGTTCTTCGATTTCTTCTGATGATCCTATCTATCCATTCCCCACTCACACATTACAGTAGAGTATTTTATTCACATCAATTCTTTTCTCTTTTTTATTCCTTTAAAAAATAGCATGTTTCTTGCTATTTTGTAAATTGTAAAAGTCATACACGTTCATGATGGAAAATGCTAAAAATGTGCAAAAAATTGAAAGTACTCAAAAGTCCACTGTCCAAAGAAAATTATTTAAAATAAAAAGGTTAGTGTATTACTTTTCTGTATTTACATATTCTGTACATAAACATACCTGAGCTTACTATATAGCTTTGCAATATGCTTTTTCTTTTAATATTGTATTATTAGCTTTTTATTTTATCATTACAAATATCTGCTTAATGTAGCTGTAATGTAAAGCTGAATACTATTAGATCTTCTAAATGTATCATGTTCATTTAACTATTCCTCTTATTGGACATTAAGAGATCTTCAAATTTTACCACAAAGAGTTTTGCAAATAACATTTCTTATGTACACGTTTCCCAACATTTCTTACTATTATATTTTTTGCAGTTCTACTTGTAGAAATACTGTGTTGAAGGGTTTAAATGAGTTTAAACCTTTTATAATATCTTACCAACTTGTATTCCAGAAAATTCATACACATGCACACTCCCATCAGCAGTACAGAGTGCTCCTCCCCAGTATTTAATCTTTGCTAATTTGACAGGTAAAAATCATATTTCATTCTGAGTATTACCCACACTGACTATTTTCCCATATGTTTACCATGCCAACCAACTGTTGATTACTGGCATGTGGATGATTCACTGGTCCATTTCAGATGAGCAAGTGTCTTCTTTCTTGTGTTTCTTTGAACTTTCAGTTGTTTTCCTTCCACTATTAGCTGCCATGTAACTAGGTAAGTGCTCTGTACATATATATATATGTACATATGTATATATATATGTGTGTGTGTGTATGTATGTATATATATATTTTTTGAGACAGAATCTCACTATGTCACCTTGGGTAGAGTGTTGTGGTGTCACAGGTCACAACAACCTCAAACTCTCGGGCTTAAGCAATTCTCTTACCTCAGCCTCCCAAGTAGCTGGGACTACAGGTGCCCGCCATAACACACAGCTTTTGTAGCAGTAGTTGTTGTTGTTGTAGTTGTCTTTGTTGTTTAGCAGGCCCGGGCAAGGTTCGAACCCACCAGCCCTGGTGCATGTGGCCGGCGCCCTAACCACTGAACTATGAGTGCTGAGCCTGTTTTTATATTAATACACGCGAAACAGAATTAGGAGCACAAATCTGCCACCCAAACAAATGATTTGAGATTCTTTACTTTTTTAAAATATTCAAGTCACTGCTCTCTTCTGTCTTTATTAGCATAATCATGAGTAGATTAATTAGCAGAAAAGATTTATTTAATCCTATTGGGGAAAAAACGTCAGTTTAGAAACTCTCTACTAGAGTGTGGAATAAGAATGTATTCAACTATGCTGAGACTATGAGATTCCCTGACAAACTAAGATCTCTCTAAATACCTACTGAAACATGACTGCTTCATGTCATCCTGGGTTTGTAGTTAAGATGCTTCTGAAGTGAGTCTGTTTTCAAGGGGAGATTCATGTTGCACCAATCACTGTTCTTCACAGATTGTTCTCAGCTTCCCAGACAGACCCACTCATTGAGCCTGGTCAGATGAATGAAGACAAGCGCCATTCGCAGGGCACTTTTACCAGTGACTATAGCAAGTATCTGGACTCCAGGCGTGCCCAAGATTTTGTGCAGTGGTTGATGAATACCAAGAGAAACAGGTAATATTTAAACCTGATCCAAAACTTGCACACAAATAAATATACTGAATATGTTTACAATTTCTCCTGACTTAAGTCATCATACTCATCAAATAGTGCCCATAAACTTTCAATTTTGATGATTTTCAAGGTTGGTATGTTATACTTTGTGTTATGCCTCTGAGTGTCTCACCCCTCACCCCTCCAAACCTCTTACCCACCTGCCAATGAAACGTAGACTTTAAATTATCTTCCCAACTGTCTTAGTAAGTTCTACCTTCTTAACCCCTTTTCTCTTAAAATTGAAAACCAACCTTTGTGGACTTTGCAGGGTTAAGAATCTAATTTCTACTCCCAAAATAGAGCATATATAACATTTCCTTCTGGGGTTCAAACCTATGACTGTGATCATATTAAAATTATCCCCTAGCCAAGGGTAAGGAATGGAAACAGATGCATTCCTTTCCTTGTAGAATAAAATCTAAGATATGCATGTAAAAATTACAGCCTAGCTGCACCGCATAAAGAGAGAAGGCAGCAAGTAAGAACACAAGCCTATCGTAAGACATACATTTTAATGTTGGATTTTCTTTGACGAGTGTTGGGGTTTTGCTGCATCTAGGCTATTGGAGGAAATTATCCGCAAGGGTTTCACAGAGATGGTGGAATTTCACAATTTTTTTGGAGAGTGGCCCACAGGGAAAGGAAGTTATGCATACAAAGTAGCTGAAAGAATCTGAAAATCAGGAAAAGGACATAGATTTTTCTGGAGAGAGTGGAAAAGGGAGAGGGAATGAGAGAGAGATGGAGATAGAGATCGAGTGAGCAGGAAGAATAGAAGAAACAGAGTTTGTAACCAAAGTTTCTGAAAGTGGAGCGTCGGACTGCAGGAAGATGGCTGTCACGAGAACAGACTTTGGGAGAGGTTCCTGTCAAGGACTATAGTGAAATGTGAGAAATCACAAATTTCAAAAAAATGAAAACAACTGTCCTCATCTTCTAGAGTGGGAATGCCACAATTTGTTACATTAATGTAAAGCGATCCTCACTCCAGTGCAGTGTCTGCTGTATGTTTTGGATGACACCTTGCAGGGGTGATAAACAGCGGGTGGACTGGCAGCAGCTGCAGGTCACCTCCTCAGCTGGCTCTGCACACATTTGAGGCTTAGGTGGGCTCAGCACCCTTGCTTTCCTCTTCTCTAGCAGAACGTATTTTCTTTAATTCACTATCACGTGGTCCTTTGGATGACATTTTGAAGTAATCCTTTGCTTTCTCTTGAATCAATTAACTAATTCTGACCCCATACTTACTAATAACAGCTACCTTGCTCACTAGCATAGCACAGCATATAGCTAAACCCACCAACCCATCAAGACTAAAGTAAAAAAAGGTGCAGATTGAATAACCAGTGACATAGATAAGAAGGGGGAGGTAGAACTGGGTATGCAGGGGAGGGAGAAGAGATTAGCACCTGCATTGTAATTAGCCCTATCCCATCAATCTTCAATCCAGAAAAGGAACGTAGCTTCAAAAAAAAAATCCCCCAGCCACCCTCTCCTCCTAAACTTCCTACATCCTTTCTATATAGAATCCCGAACCCGAAGTTGCCACTACTTATAGGTGAGAACCATATTGCCAAAGAAACAGATCTTCAATTTAACTTTCACATTTCTTTCAGGAATAACATTGCCAAACGTCATGATGAATTTGAGAGACATGCTGAAGGGACCTTTACCAGTGATGTAAGTTCTTATTTGGAAGGCCAAGCTGCCAAGGAATTCATCGCTTGGCTGGTGAAAGGCCGAGGAAGGCGAGAGTAAGTCTGTACATTCTTACTTGACTTTTTTTTTTCCTTGATGCAGAAAATTTAAGACTGTAGTTATCTATATCTGGGTCTGGATTACAGAAGCAATTAGTATAATCTCACAACTCAAAGAAATAACTTCTATTGGTGAAAAAGTGTAATCTGTGTCATTTTGGTAAGGAGTATTTTAAAACAGAGCTGTATACGTTCCATTTTTATTTCTCTTTACAGCTATGTTGTTATAGTAGGGATGAATTTCTTGTCCAAGCCAGGACACCTCTGAGAGTAAACACTGTCCTTCTGATAACTACCTGAGACAAGCTTAAGCTAGGATTGTCCCAGGAAAATCAGAGATGAGGGAAAAAGAAGAAAGAGTGCTGAAAACTTTTAATATTTAATTATTTAAATAAAACTTCTAATATTTAAAGTTTGACTTTAAATATTTACATATGTGATCAACACATACTTATGTGTTAATAAACATTCAGATAAAAATGTGATGAAGACTGAAAAGAACCAAACATAAGATGTTAATAAAGTGACACGAAAAGTACAAATATGCAGAAACAGCCACATATTTAACAATGATTTTTTTTATGATAGATTCCCATTAAATAATCAAGGCTGAAAATGAGACTAAGACCATTAGTTACTTTCTTGGATCTTAACACAAAAGACCATTTCATTTTCTTGCAACCATTTCGATTGGCACTTTAAATATGAGAGCCAGGAAATTTCTGTTCAACTTTTACTTTTAAATTAGATGTACAACAAGTTTATTAAGACTTAATCAGATCTCAAGATAAAAGGGAAGTAGGTATCATGGCTGATTTTTAAAACATTAACAATCTAACTTACAAAACCAATGGTAAAGTAACTACTTACATTTGAGGATATTTTATGGTATTCTAAAGGGATACAGAAAAGTCTTCTATGGGAAACCAGTAAAAAAAAAAAATTATATATATATATATATACATACACATACACACTATATATATATATATACACACACATACACATACACATACTGAGCTTTAACCCCTAATACTACTGACTACTGTCAGGCTGTTTTGACAATCTCTGGTTTTACGGGATGTGATATATTTTGCTGACTCACAGATAAATTAATAGTCTTGACAATAGCTTCTGTGTTGCCAATATACTGAAATCTTTGAAGCAACCTGAAATATTAAAAAGTTACACAGGTTTGGTTTCTGATCACAGCTCTGCGAGCTTCTACTATTCCAGCTGTCACCTGTTCACATGGGGTTTTGAGGAACTTCCTGGTAGGCCTTCTGTAAATAGAACCTTTATGATTTTCATGATGATATCTGTGATTCATAAGGATTTACAGAAAATGTCTAGCAAAACACTAATTTTAACTCTCACTTTCTTAGTTTCCCAGAAGAAGACATCATTGTTGAAGAACTTGGCCGCAGACATGCTGATGGTTCTTTCTCTGAAGAGATGAACACAGTTCTTGATAATCTTGCCACCAGGGAGTTTATAAACTGGTTGCGTCAAAATAAAATCACTGACAGGTGACTTCTTCTTAGTTAATTCTGAAAACCATCAGGACTTACCAATAAATATTGATTGTCACACTGCTCATATGGGGGAGCACGACTCTTTACCTCACATTATATAATAAAAATTACACATGTTTAAATCATGTGAGAGTACATCAGGCATCCTTAAACTTTTTAAACAGGGGGCCAATTTACTGTCCCTCAGACCGTTGGAGGGCTGGACTATAGTTTAAAAAAAAAAAAGAACTATGAACAAATTCCTATGCATACTGCACATACCTTATTTTGAAGTAAAAAACAAAACGGGAACAAATACAATTCACACCGCTTCATGTGGCTCGTGGGCCGCAGTTTGAGGACGCCTGGAGTACATTATTATATTTGTTTTTTTATCATTATAGTTTCTATCCATTTATTCATTTATTTCAAAAACATTTACTATCTTATGACAGATAAGTCACTGGGAACACAGATATGACTCAAACATGGAAGTGTTAAGTAATTCACATATTCATGTCACATTATAAATTGCTATATGTGCTAAAATTTATCACAAAGGTGAAATGCAATGCATATAGTATTTTATACTTTATTTAGTAAGCATAGTAGCAAAAATTGTATTCAAAAATACTAATTTTTGAACACCTAAATAACCACTTATCTTGATGGATTTTAATTATTTTTATAATTGTTCATAAATCTTGTTTAAATGAGAAGACATCAGGATAAATAATCTTTACATGAAAATATTTAAAGAGTCCAAATGATGGAAGGATTTACAGATGAAGTGACTGATAAATAATTTTTATCAAAGTAAACCATTGAAATTTTTCCTATATGAATTACTTGTATTACCTGGTTATTACATGTAGAGTTACGCTAAATCATTGCCTTTTGTTTTTTATCTCTAGGAAATAAGTACATCATTATTCAAGCCCATCTTCACAACATCGTCTGCCAGTCACTTGGGATGTTTGAAATTTTAAGTTCTGTAAATTTAAGAGGTGTATTCTGAAGCCATATTGCTTTGCATGTCAATAAATAAATTTTCTTTTAGCATTGTATAGCCAAAATATTGTAAATGGAATAAACTGTTATTGAAATATTGCTAAAATATCAGCTTTAAAATATGAAAGTACTGGATTCTCTTATTTTCTTCCTGTTTTGATGAAGTACCCCAACCTATTTACAGTTAGCAATGAAATTATTTTTCTATGATATAATTTGTAAATGTAAATTATTCCAATCACAACATATCTGCATTATCATGACAAGAGAAAGGAAGAACGGGTAATCACAGTGCTAAAACTGGAAAGAGAATTTTCTTATGGAAAACTTTGTTGTAAAATGCTTAGCTTTCAATGTATTGAAGACATACTTAAATAAAATTTTGAAGTGCTTTGCCATTGTCCATTTTCTCTCTGTAGATCCCCTTCCTCATGTCCCTGCTCCTTCACAAAACCTGTCCTGGAGCTGGTAGCCAGCAAGTCCGAGCTGGTGCATAGACATGACTTCACAGTACTTGAACATTTTGAGCCAACATTAGAAAAATCAGGGTTTTGATGCAAAACTTTTGATTTTGGGCTTCTCTTAAAAAAGCAGGTTATCAGATAACATTTGACCAAAAAGGTAAATCTCTTCTGGAACTAAGTATCAGCTGCCTCTTTCTAAAGGGTCCCGTGTGTTCCAGCTCCCAATAGTGCTTCCAGCACACAGCTAGGCACTTGCCCCTACTCACATATTGTACACAGCCAGGCACTTGCCTCTGGCCCACTCTACTTACACACTGCACCAGCCTGGCACCTGGTTGCCCTATCCTGCAATTGTCAGTACCTGGGGCCAGTCTGATGCTGATTGCCAAGCCTGAGATTTTCCTTCACTATATCCAGCATTGCCAGCTCTCTTTCTCTATATTTACAGTGCTCCTATAAGGTTGACTTACCCACCAATAACATTTCAAAGATTGAAAATTACTTCTATGCTTTGATCAGCAGTAGTGAATTTGAATACATGTAGTAATCACTCCCACCCATGTACATAATGATGGATGAGATTTTTCTGAGCTAACTGGAAAATTTTTGACTAGAATTGTCTTAGTAAGGCCACTGCTAGCTGTAAGATCATGAGCAATCATTTAAACCCTCTGGGACTAAGTTCTTCATATGAAAAAATAACATTAAAATTGTCCAGTCACCTGTGTTTGGCTTATAATGAGGTTCCAATACAATAGGATCCTGAAGTCATTCTAAAATGGTTGTCACAGAGTTGCTCAAGAAAGAAGTTACCCTTTGTATCAAAATTATGTCTGTCAGCTTCTCCAGAACCAAACACTTCATATCTCCCTACAAAACATCTTGATGGAGGAGACTCAAACACAAGTGTAGGCTACACAAGTATGTTCTCAAAATAGGGTTTTTGTTGGTTCATTTCCTTTTATTTTAGGTAGAAGACTGTTATGCTGATTGTTAAGGCATTCAACAGATGATCAAAGTACAACATTTTTCACAGTTCTAATCAAAGGAGCTCAGGGCAACTCTCTGATGGCCACCATGTTTTCTTCCATGAAAATTATTGCCTTTATGCTTTCCACACCAGCATACCCACAGGTGACTGAACTGGTCCCATGTTAAACTAAGATTTGACTTAGAAATTAAACATATACCTCTGTGTGTGTGTTCTCATGACAGTGGAGTCAAAACCTTGAGAGCATCTCAGTGCAGACTCCAACTAAGCAGTCTTCAGAACCATAGGAAGGAGGTAGAAAACTGATCCCTAGATGGGGTGGACCACAAGACAGGGAATATGAGTCAAGCTCAAAAGAGTGCCAATGGTAAAAATCTGCCTGTAATTTCAAGAGGCAAGCTAAGGGATGCCATGGAGAAAGGAAGGTAAATAAGTGAGTGAGGAGTCAGGTAAGTGGAGAAATGGGGTTGAACATATATTAGGTATTCTTTTCACTGTGTATAATACGTACTCAACCACAGAGACTAAACTAAAAAAAGGTAGAATTCTTTAACTATAGAATTAAGTTAAGTAAAAGGACTCAGATTGAATGAATATATTGAATTTTGTTTATATATAGCCTTAGGCTCCAGGAGCTGCAATGGCATGAGGGTAAGGATGGTGGAATCCTCATATAAATTCTACTGAGTTAAGTATGCCAAGAGCGAGCATGCTTCTTGCAAGAAATGCAGTGAGAGCATCCCCAAGGACTCTCTCCAGATGGCCATGATGGTGCAGTCACCCATGTTCAATGAGAAAGTCCCACACTGGTATCATTTCTCCTGCTCCTGGAAGGTGGGCCACTCTCTCCGGCACCCTCACGTGGAGGTAGATGGGTTCTCTGAGCTGTGGTGGGATGACTAGCAGAAAGTCAAGAAGACCTTGGAGGATGGAGGAGTGACTAGCAAAGACCATCTGGAGGTGGCAGCAAGACAGAGAAACCCTTGGGAGACTTTGCAGCAGAGTCTGCCAAGTCTAACAGAAGCACATGCAAGGGGTGTATGGAGAAGATAGAAAATGGCCAGATGTGCCTGTCCAAGAAGATGCTGGACCCAGAGAAGTCACAGCTGGGCATGATTAATCACTGTTATCACCCACGCTGCTCTGTCAAGAAAAGGGAGGAGCTGGATTTCCTCTTGAGTACAGCACAAGCCAACTCAAGGGTTTTAGCCTCGTCACTGCTGAGGATAAAGAAGCCCTGACCAAGCAGCTCCAGGGAGTCAAGAGTGAAGTAAAGAGAACAGGTGATGGGGTAGATGGAATGGATGAAGTGGCCAACAAGAAATCTAAAAAAGAAAAAGGCAAGGATAGTAAGCTTAAAAAGGCCCTTAAGGCCCAGAACAATCTGATCTTCAACATGAAGGATAAGCTAAAGAAAGTGTGTTTGACCAATGACCTGAAAGAACTACTTATCTTCAACAAGCAGCAAGTGCCTTCTGGGGATTCAGTGATTTTGGACCAAGTAGCTGATGGCATGGTATATGGTGCCCTCTTTCCCTGCAAGGAATGCTCAGGCCAGCTGATATTCAAGAGTGATGCTTATTACTGTACTGGGGACATCACTTTCTGGACCAACTGTATGTTCAAGACACAAACACCCAGTGGAAAGAATGGGTGATCCCAAAGGAATTTCAAGAAATCTCTTACCTGAAGAAATTGAAGGCCAAAAAGCAAGACCATGTATTTCCCTCAGAAACCAGCACACCAGTGGCAATGGCACCTCCACCCTCTACAGCTTTGGTGCCTCCTTCTGTGAACTCCTCTGCCCCTGCAGATAAGCATTTATCCAACAAGAAGATCCTGACTCTTGGGAAGCTCTCCCAGAACAAGGATGAAGTGAAGGCCATGATTGAAAAACCCGGGGGGAGATTGACAGGGACAACCAACAAGGCCTCCCTGTACATCAGTATGAAAAAGGAGATAGAAAAGATGAATAAGAAAATGGAGGAAGTAAAAGAAGCCAACATTCATGTTGTGTCTGAGGATTTCCTCCAAGATGTCTCCACCTCCACCAAGAGCCTTCCAGAGTTGTACTCAGTATACATTTTGTCTCCCTGGGGGGCAGAGGTAAAGGCAGAGCCTATTGAAGTAGCAGTCCCAAAAGGGAAGTCAGGGTCTGCGTGCTCTAAAAAAATCAAGGACCCCATCAAGTAGGAAAGTATCAACAAATCTGAAAAGAGAATGAAATTAACTCTTAAAGGAGGAGCAGCTGTCGATCCTGATTCTGGTCTGGGACACTCTGCACACATTCCGGGAAAAGGTGGGAAGTTCTTCAGCCCCACCATTGGCCTGGTAGATATTGTTAAAGGAACCAACTCCTATTACAAGCTGCAGCTTCTGGAGGATGCCAAGGAAATCAGGCATTGGATATTCTGGGCCTGGAGCTGCATGGGCATGGTGATTGGTAGCAACAAACTGGAGCAGATGCCATCCAAAGAGGATGCCATTGAGCACTTTATGAAATTATGTGAACAAAAAACTGGGAATACCTGGCACTCCAAAAGTTTCACCAAGTTTCCCAAAAAGTTCTACTCTCTGGAGATTGACTATGGCCAGGATGAAGAGGTGGCAAAGAAGCTGACAGTAAACCCAGGGACCAAGTCCAAGCTCCCCAAGCTAGGTCAGGAGCTTATTAAGATAATCTTTGATGTGGAAAATATGAAGAAAATTATGGTGGAATATGAGATCCACTTTCGGAAGATGCCCTTGGGGAAGCTGAGCAAGAGGCAGATCCAAGCCACATACTCAGTCCTCAGTGAGGTTCAGCAGGCAGTGTCCCAGGGCAGTAGTAATTCCCAGATTCTGCATCTGTCAAATTGCTTTTACACCCCAATCCCCCACAAGTTTGGGATGAAGAAACTTCCACTCCTGAACAATGCAGGAAGCATGCAGGCCAAAGTAGAAGTGATGGACAACCTGCTAGACATTGAGGTGGCCTACAATCAGACCCACCCCTACTGAGGGGTGGGTCTGATGATAGCAGCAAGGACACCATCAATGTCAACTATGAGAAGCTCAAAACCTACACTAAGGTGGTTGACAAAGATTCTGAAGAAGCTGAGATAATCAGGAAATACGTTAAGAACACTCATGCCACCATACACAATGCATTTGACTTAGAAGTTGTTGGTATCTTTCCGATAGAGTGTGAAAGAGAGAGGTACAAATCTTTTAAGCAGCTTCACAACTGAAGGTTGCTGTGGCACGGCTCCTGGACTATCAATTTGCTGGAATCTTGTTCCAGGGTCTATGGATAGCCCCTCCTGAAGCACCTGTGATAGGCTAAATGTTTGGTAAAGGAATCTATTTTGCCAACATGGTCTCCAAGAGTGCCAACTACTGCCATATGTCTCAGGGAAACCCAATAGGCTTGATCTTGTTGGGAGAAGTTGCCCTTGGAAACATGTATGAATGAAGCACGCTTGACACATCAGCAAGTTGCCCAAGGACAAGTACAGTGTCAAAGGTTTGGGCAAAACTACCCCTGCCCTCTGGATGGTGTACATGTTCCTCTGGGGACTGGGACCTCATCCATGTTAATGACACATGTCTACTGTATAACGAGTACATTGTCTCTGATATTGCTCAGGCAAATCTGAAGTATCTGCTGAAACTGAAATTCAATTTTAAGATATCCCCGTGGTGAATTGTGGCCAAAGCTTAGGTACCCAGTGACTCTGATATCAATTCACCTAATGTGCTCACATACCGACTCATAGGCAGAAAGCTCAGCTCAATTGCTGATGAGTAATACCTTCACTAAATCTCCTTAGAGGATTTTACATGAACAAGTTAAAAGATTTTTCCCAACTTTTTTAATTCCTTATTTTGTGTTATGTTTCAGGGGAGGGGTTGTTTGAGGGGTTTTCTTACCAGGCGCAGTCCTGGTAGATACGCGATAAAGGATGGGAAGAGATTTTGTTTTGTTTTGTTTGTGAAGACTAGTCCCATGGAAGACACCAAGCCACAGTAGAAATCTCCCCTACTGGTTTACCCGGAAAAGGGAAAAATATCCTTCTACCCTTGTTGCTAAGTGTTCACCTTCAGTTTTGATTTGGGAAAATGTTAAGCATTTATTTTGAGGTAAAAATAAAAACTAATTTCATACTATTTAGATTTTCTTTCTTATCTTGCACTTGCTGCCCTCTTTCTAGCTTTTTTTGTTTGTGTTGAGGGGTGTAGGAAGACCAAAGGAAGGAACGTTAACACTTTCTCATACTTAGAAATAAAGAGAGCTTTCCTTTTCTAGGAAAACTTGAACATGGGTGCTCTTAGAAGATCTAAATTAAAAGTTGCATTTGAAATTCTTGACTTCCTTAGGAGGGATTTCGTCTTCCAAATTAAAACTGTCTGTACAACAGATATACTTACCCAAGGGCTATTAGTAATTCTCAATTAAAATGCAAATAGCTTCTATATTTGTGTTTGCTTGTTTGGTCTCATTCTGACTCCAGATATGTTAATCTTCACAGTGCAGAGTATACAGGAGCTTAGAGAAGATTGTTTCTACCCTTATCTATGAAACCCCAGAATGTACCAGTTAGCCAACAAGGCATTACCCAGTGGGAATGCCCCATCTGAGGGGAAGGAAACCAAGCATGGGAAAGCACTTGATTTCTTTTCAGCTTATCAGATTCTTGGTGATAAACTCATATTATTCTGTGCTGTGGAGGGCTTTTTTACATATACTTTACATGTTGCCTCATATAGCTGTACTTGTGAATAATACTTAAATGTTTACATTTAAATTCTCTGAAAGCCAGGGCCAGCAGCATCCTGTTGTCACTTCTGACCTTTCATAGAAGGGAAATAAGAAGGATGGGCCAGAAGGTAGAGTCACAGGCAAGAAAAGCAGCCACCAGTAGCAACAGGTTGCAGAGAATCCTACTCGGGTTGCGGGGAGGTAGGGGCAGAACATGGAGAAATAAGCCCAGTGGGCTGCTCTCAAACCCCCGGTTATGCAGACTGTTTTGTAAAGGAGACAAACAACAGATTTCAGGCCAGGTGCAGAGGTTTATGTCTGTAGCCTCAGCACTTTGGGAGACTAGGAGTTTGACACCAGTCTGGGCAGCAGCACAAGACCCCATCTCTTTTTTTAAAAAAAAATTTTTTTTTTCATTAGCTGGGCCTGGTAGTCTGTACCTGTAGTCCCAGCTATTCAGAGGCTGAGGTGGGTGGATCACCTGAGCTTAGGAGTTCAAGGTTACAGTGAGCTATGATGATGCTGCTGCACTTCATCCTGGGCAACAGAGTAAGACCTTATCACTTTAAATAAATAAATAAGGGACAGGCTTTATTCAAGATAGGCAAGAAGAAAAACACTTAAGTTTTCTAAGTTTAACTACATTTAGTGATGATAACAGGTGCAATTTATGTTTGTGACTTCATGCAATTAACAAACTGGGCCATACAAACCAAAATTAGGGTGTTGAATTTCATATACAGAAAGGGAAAACAATGACAGTGAAGTTACTATGTTTTGTTCAGTATCTGTAGCTTTTGATAAGAAATTTTCAGCTTTAACATGAGACCCTCTCTCCTGATTAGCCAGTGACTTTTTTTTTTGAGACAGAGTCTCACTATGTGGCCCTTGGTAGAGTGCCGTGGCTTCAACAGCTCACAGCAACCTCAAACTCTGGGGCTTAGGTGATTCTCTTGCCTCAGCCTCCCAAGAGCTGGGACTTCAGGCACCCACCACAACGCCCAGCTATTTATTTGTTGCAGTTGTTTAGCTGGCCCAGGCAGGGTTTGAAACTGCCACCCTCCGTATATGTGGCTGGTTCTGTAACCGCTGTGCTACAGGTGCCGAGCCCCATGACTCATCTTAGATCTCTAGATCCTGAATATTCTGTACCCTTCACCTTTTCTATCAGCACAGAGAAGCAGTTACCCTCATAGTACCTCATTAAACAAAAGTATTTTTAGGTTTGAGTGATTGCTTAATGGGTTCCCTGGGATTAAGAGAGATTTACATTTCTGACTTTTTTAAAAGAGGGAGCCTTTGTATTATGTTTCAATATTCACATTCTGCTTTTCTCTCTTTAAAGAAATTAAGTCCTATCTCAGGGTAGCAGCTAAAGTACGAGAAGTTTAAAAACCAGCCTTGCACCGAGATTCAGGGAGCCCCATGAGAGGGAAGGTGCTGTTTGTTCTCTGCCTGTCCTGGTGAGCTGCCCTCCCTCATGGAAATGCACTTGGCCAGCAGCAGTTGCCTGGGGCAGTGCTTGGCTCATGTTTCGGGCCTCATCGGTCCACACAGTGGCAAGTACACACACCCTTTAAAGTTCTAAGAGCACTGTACGTTCCTCCCTACCGTGTGTTGGGTGATGTTAATATTTTTGGAAGGAAAGAAAGTTTTAGTTTTTGAAAGTGAAAATTCAATAATCTGAGTGGCTACCTAAATATAATGCTTTCACTTTGGGCTGCTGATTAACTACCACTACCAATGCTGTTACTACTATGTCTACACAGAAAAATTTACCAAAAAAGCAACGGTTTTAAAATATTTAAACATACAGTTTTTCTATGTGTTTTTGGATTTGTGAAATAGCTGGGGGTTTATCTTGTACAATGAAAATATTATAAAATCACTTTCGAAAATGAAAAAAAAAAAAAAACAAGAGCACTGTGCGTTCCTCCCTACCGTGTGTTATCCAGGGAACTCTGCATCAGTGGTTCTCTCTTGATACACTTTGCATGCTGCCCTCTTTTGGAGATGGACAACAGCTCCTTCCACCTCCCAGAGCACTAACTTAAATCTGCTGTAGAATAACTTGCCTTGAATTTCACTTTGGGGTAAACCTTAAGCATGATGCATTCAGGAGTTAAGTCCAGGCAGTGGTGGCGCTCTGTGTGTTGACCGTTCCTTTTATCTTCTCACTACTAAGACCAGAACTTCTGGAATCCCCAGCATGTTGGGCTGATTTTATTATACTCTATAACATACGCCCAGGTGCTTTAGGATTTCACATTTCCCCAAATAGTATGATTTTCTTTTCCTTAAATTCTGTGTTTCGGCTCTTCAAAGATCAGACTTGCCTTTTTTGAGACATGTTTCTACGACTCCTCTAGGCAGGATCTTCTACTTCTGAGTCTGGTTTGGGGTTAGTGGGCTTTAGTGAGGTTGGTGTCGTGCTTAGCAGCTTCACACTGACTCTCCTGCCGTCCCCTCTCTGTGAGTAGAAGGTCAGACAGCAGCTTCTCTTCAGAGCATGTCAAATATTATGCCCGTTTTTGTGGCTTAATAGATCGGTGTCAGTTTTCTCATTATTTCATTTTACTAGTCTCTGGAGTAGAGTGATCTGGATTATAAGAATATACATTTTTGGAGACTTATTTTGAAAAGTAAGCAAAATATCTATAAAAAGTTTCCTCCTCACTGAATTGGCCCTTGTGTAAAAAAGGTTGCTCACCGCTGGACTAGTGGACAGTGCTGGTATTGGGGACACCTAGGTGGGCTCAGTACTTTTCCACCACCATGGCATTGTGCACAGCTTTACCCCTGACCAAGAACTCATTTCATGGCTGGGCGCGATGGCTCATACCTGTAATCCTAGCACTCTAGGAGGCCTAAAAGGGCAGATTGCTTGAGATTAGGAGTTCCAGACAGCCTGAGCAAGAGGGAGAACCCATCTCTACTAAAAACAGAAAAATTAGCCAGACATTGTGGCTCACGCTTGTAGTCCCAGCTACTCGGAGGTTGAGGTAGAAGATGCCTGATGCGCAGGAGTTTGAAGTTGCTGTGAGCTAGGCTGACATCCCAGCCCTCTATCTAGCCTGGGCAGCAGAGTGAGGCTGTCTCTCAAAAAAAAAAAAACTTACTTTGCTATGGGCTTCTGCCTGTGAATTAACTGGTTAATACCCTGTCTCCTGGAAATGGCCTTATTGAAAGATAGAGTGGCTCGTAATGGTGCCAGTGGTGAGGCGGCACCCTGAAGGGATGGGGTGGTAGATGCAGTATGTGGGTCCAGAAACCAAGGAGTGAAGTAGGGATTTCTTCTCTCATTAAATACCACATCTGTTACCCCACCCAGAACTTCTGTTTGGAGATCTGAGTCCCCAAGGGAGAAACACTTCCCCCGGGGGATGTAGTGTTTTCACTGAATTGGAAGATTAGCCTGCCATCTGGCATTTGGGCTCCGTACACCACTGAACCAATGCGCAGAGAAAGGGGCCTGGAGTGACTGGTCCTGATTACCAAGGGGAAATTCGGATCTAACAGTGGGAGGCAAGGACTATGTCTGCAACCCAGGGGGTGCTGGTGAGTGCCTCTTGGTGCTACCATGTCCAGTAGCAAAGGCTGGCTAGCGGAAGCAGAGCTCCCCAAAAGTGATGGGCCTGCTGAGCATTCAGACTCCTCAGGAATGCAGGCTTTGGTCACTTGAGTCAGGAAAGGTTCTGATTGAGAGCAAGAAAAAAAGGAGTAAGTAGTAGAAGAAAGAAGTCACATATACCAACTTTTGACTTTGTGAGCAATTATAGGAATGAAGGCTGAAGCTTCCAGTTAAAGAGCCATAGACAGTGCAGTTTTGAGCTGCAGGACAACTCTGGCCTGAGTATAGGGTTTCTGATAATGGCTTATAATGGCTAGCCTAGATTCTTGATTATGGAATATCTATCTGGCTTATGTTTCTATGCCTAACTTCCTTGCCCCTTTAGTGGATTTTGAACTGTGGGTGATACTATTGATCTTCTCCAGAGATGGAGGCAGCAGGGACCAGGCTGCATAGGAGGGAGTCCCTGTATTCTCGGGGCTGTCTGAACTAGGGTTCATGCTTGCTGCACTTTTCAACCAAACTTCTTTCTCAACTGACTGTGCAGAAAAACAAAATAAGTCCCCAAAATCTGCCTCAAGAAGGTGTATGCTAATCCCTGTATTATGTGTGGCTCCTGACCTAAATAGTAAGCGCTCTGTAAATCTTAGCCAGTATTGCTGAATTCCCAGAGAACGGTTTTGCTGGAGTCTGAATCCATACAAGGAGGCTCCAGGTAAGAAAGGAGAAACTAGGAAACAGGACGTAGAAGCAACCTTGTTCTTTCTGAGTCTGCTGTGAGCTTCACCCTGACACTGGTCTTGCCCTCCCCGTGGCTTCATCCTCCACATCCCTCTTGACTATGATGTGGCCTGTCTTACCTACACTTTTCCTTCCCAGCCCCACCCCACTTCCAGACAGGCCTGCTGGGGCTCAGAATAGCCCAGCTGCTGTCTCAGCAGATGGCCAAGCTAATTTTAGCCATGTGGTACTCAACTCAGGGACAAGGCTGGGCTTTTTTAATTTGAATAAGCCAGTGTGCAACTTTGGTTTAGAGCCAATAACAGCTTTGAGTTGTGATCTCTGTGTCTGCCTAACACCTTACAGGATTACAGAAAAATCATTTTAAAGGGTTTTTGTGAACCAACAAAGAGACCAGTAGAAGGCAGGCAAGCCAGTGTGCTGGTGGAGAGTGCTAAGAAGCAGACAGTGATACCAGCTCCTGCCTCTGCTCCCTGATTCCAGGAAGGTAGCAGAACATCTGTATCCTGGGCATACCTCTCATTGCTCTCTTGGTCAGAGCGAAAGATGCAGCCATCTGAGCACCCTGGGTCATCTTGGAACCTCTGCTGCATCTTGATGCTGTGTATGGACTGTGAGAAGTTGACCAGGTGCCAACAAGAACCTACTCTGGCACTCTCTTATGTGGTCTCATAATGCAAATGGGGAAATAGGCTCAGAGAGGTAAGAGGATCTAACACGGGCTGGAATTGAGCCCTGGTTGAGAACCTGTCTTTCCCAGTATTGTGTTTGTCATTCATCATCTCTCTGCATGTGAAGGCTGACTTTCTCACCAAATGCCTCAGAAAGTTAGGAGACAGCCACAGCAGTTTGGAAACCTGTGTTCTTGTCTGCTTTCACCTTTAATGACTAGTCACTGATGAAGGTCAGCGTAGCCAGTGCTTCCTAAACCAAGTCCTTGAACTTTTGGAAGATGTTTGGGTGGTCTTCAGGAAATCCATTTAACTTCAGGTAGGCTACTTTCAGCTACTGGAAAAGCAGTTTAAGCAATAAGGAAACATACTCTCTGTCGAGAAGTGGGTGCTTGGTTGTTTCTGCTTCTGTGTGTTTCAGCTTTCTGCATGGGTGCAAGATAGCAGCTGGACTTGTAGCACCTGCATCTAAAGGCAGGAAAGAAAGGGAGTTACACCCTCATCCTTTTCTTTTTACCAGAAGGAACTTTTCTCCATTGCTCCCAACAGTCCTGTCTTCAAATAAGCCAAGTGTTGAAACATATGCCGTACCCCAGCTGCAGAGAGGCTGGAGGTGGAGTGTCTGGCATTTTCTGCTTGTCTGGAGGAGCAGACTCTGTCCACAAGGACTAAGAGAGTGAAGAATGTGGGTTCAGTGCATGCCACGCCCTGGAAAGCATGTGCAGAGGCCAGGCTATGTACTCTTCTGGGCATTGAGCTCATCAGATTCCCAGTGGCCCATAAGCTCAAGGCCTTCACATCCATAGTTAGAGATAATCACTAGGGCTCCCTCAGCTGCTCTAACATTCTTAGATTTTATAAAGAAAGATACAAGCCATCACAGAAGTAGAGTTACCATCAGTTAAGTAATGGTACTTAGTGCTATCTCATGGGCTCAGTTAGGCTTTGGTGACACTGTGGAGTCACTATCAGACACTCCTAAGACGCTTCCTTTTACTCCTTAGCTTGTCTTTGCTGTGAACTCCAGTGTCCTTTCCCAGAGAATGGTCCTGTCTGCTTTACCTAAGCAGGTTCAGGACCCCAGTTTTACTGGTTGCAATTCTATTCCCTCTTAGGATGGGCACCACAGTGGCACCCAGGACACCAAGACTCCCTGACTGTGATGACCTCTGAGGAGATCTCTCAAGGCAGGGTTAGCAAGTCCTTAAAGATAAGAGCCTGGGGAGCTACAATCTGGTCTTAGACATCTCCACATGATCACCAGTGCAGGGACATCTCTAGGTAGGCCTAGTCTGTGACAACACCACGGAAATGCGTACAACACCCCTGCCCGACTAATAGACACTTGACAAAACATGTTTCCTCTACACGAGATTGAACAAGCACAACTTGTGATCAAACCTATTTATTTGTCTCCTACTGGGCCAATAAAATCATTGAGAGGGAAAACCTTTCCCTACCACAGGAAGAAAATTCATACTTCTCTATAAAAGACTATTTCCCATGGTGGCTCTAAGATTCAAACAGTTTGAACTCTAGTTGGAATGTCATCGAAGGTAACAAACCTCTAAACTTGATTGAATGTTAGCATTTCTCCCTGGGCTGGAGGCCTGCAGTGGGAAAGGGAAGAAGTTGCTCACTTCCCTGTTTCTGAGCCTCTCTACCTACTGTCCAGCGGGTTTCAGGGGAGATGAAGCGGGGTACGTGCTGGGAGACAGGAAAGGACTTCCTGTGCTGGCACCAGGTTAATTAATCTGGCTCTAGCAGCCATATGACTCTGGCTCCACGTAAGGTGCTTTTATCAGTTATTCGGGGCTTATCAACCTGGCAGCTGCATAACAACTATGGTGGTCCCCTGTGCAGTACTTGGTCATCAGTCATTCTCCATCTTCCTGGGGCCATTAGGGCCAAATGGACCCCTCGCTGCTCTCTGCCTTGCTGCCCACACCTGGTTTATGGGACTTGCTCACACGTTCCTTTCCCTGACCATCTCTAGGAGCTTGGCCAGTCCCCACACAGCTGTGCTGTCCATCCTGTACTCCCAAAGCAGTTAGTCCTGTGTCTTTCCCAGAGGAAGTGGCTGACATGGTCCACTGTACCCCCAGCCAAGAGTTGCCAATAAACTTTGCAATGAGACAGCCCCCCCCCGCTTCCCCTTCATCCGGGAAAAGAGGCTGCTGGCATGGTGTCCCTCTAACAGCTTTAGGAAGTGCTCCCTTTCCATGCTCTGACCCCTTTTTATTAATGTCCCCCGTTTAGCTGAAGGTTCCAAGAACAGGGAACTCTGCAGACTGTTAAATTTTCACATCTGTATCACATCTCCATCAAAACTTTGATTTTAGCACCCTATTGCGCATTATCTAACTTATCTTTTCATTTACTTATTTAGGAGACAAAAATAAGTCACTCTGTCACCTGGGATATGTGTTGTGGCATCACAGCTCTCAGTAACCTCAAGCTCTTGGGTTCCAGTGATTTTTCTTGTGTCAGCCTCCTGAGCAGCTGGGACTATAAGTGCCCACCACAACACCCAGCTAGGTTTGTTCTATTTTTAGTAGAGAAGGGGGTCTTCCTGTTGTTCAGGCTGGTCTCAAACTCCTGAGGTCAGGTAATCCACCAGCCTTTGCCTCCCAGAGTGCTAGGATTACAGGTGTGAGAAAAAAGTTAAAGGATATTTTGACTTTGACTTTATCCTCACACCAACCCCCTGAGGAATATCATGATTCATAGTCTATATATGGGAAACAGAGGCACAATGAGACTAAATGACTTGCCTATGGTCATGCAGTTAGTAGATGATTGTTGTAGATGTAGCTTTCACTGCCTGACCCTTAGATAAATCCTGCTGAGTGGACTAAGTGATAACCCCCTTCACCCAACTCAAGGGCAGCAATCAATGTTTTGTTTTGTTTTTGAGGCAGAGATTGCCCTCAGTAGAGTGCTGTGGCATCAGAGCTCACAGCAACCTCAAACTCTTGGGCTTAAGCAATTCTCTTGCCTCAGCCTCTGGAGTAGCTAGGATTCCAGGCGCCCACCACAGCGCCCAGCTATTTTTTAATTGCAGTTGTCATTTTTGTTTAGCAGGCCCAGGCCGGGCTAGAACCTGCCAGCCCTAGTGTATTTGGCTGGCACCATGTCCACGGTGCCATGGGCACCAAGCCAGCAATGAATATTTTCAGCAATTTTTACAAAGAAAAAATGATTGTACCTCCAAGGAATCTCTTCAGGGGTGATGGCAATGTATATATTGATTGTGATGTCAAATTCATTGAATCGCACACTTTAAATAGATGTAGTTTACTGAAAGTAAGTTATAGCTTGATGAAGTTGATTTTCAATGCCATTTTTTAAAAGCTTGCCTCTCAGTGGTAAAAACTAGAGCTGAGATGTCATATGTCATCGTGTAGACCAGTGGTTCTCAACTTTCCTAATGCCACGACCCTTTAATACAGGTCCTCATGTTGTGGTGACCCTCAACCATAAAATTATTTTCGTTGCTGCTTCATAACTATAACTTTGCTACTGTTATGAATCATAATGTAAATGTCTGATATACAGGATGTATTTAAGTGACACCTGTGGAAGGGCCGTTCAACCCCCAAAGGTGTTATGACCCACAGGTTGAGAACCACTGATGTAGACCAGGTCAGACTATATGTGCAGTGAGTTAGCAAAAGTCATCAAAGAGAAGAGAGGATCCCAGCTCATTTCCAGAAAGGCCATTCCCCATCTCCTCCTGACTTTCTGCTTCCTTTGTCCCCATGGGACTTAATCCCCTCATTTTCCTTCCTATAGATTCCCAAGGTCTCTGTTACCTTATCCAGTCCAGCTGGGGCCTGTTCTTCCACCCAAGAGTCCTGACACCATGTGCAGCATGGGGACCCAAGTTCCCTACCTGTGTTCCTCACCCGTTCCTGCTGGGCTGGAAAACAGGCGTGAGGTGAACCTCTTTCTGGGTCCTGCAAGTTGACCTTACATCCCTGCACACTGCTACCATGGTCTCTGAGAAAAGGATTGATGAAGGGACATGTTTGCCTGCTCTCAGCCTGCCCCACACAACCCCTCCTCAGCTGCCTTAAGTCTATTTTAAACCTTTCCACTATTACACGTGTTTATCCCAGTACACATATGTTAGTTTGATTAAAGTTGAAGATTTTGCATCTGTCCAACAAGGTTTTTAATCTGTATCATACAGCATGATGCAATTCTGTTTGAAAAAAAATATTAAAACACACATGCATAGAAAAAAAGATAGGGGGAGTGGATTAAAGATGGTGGCTGAGTAACAGCTTCCCTGTAACTGGGCTTGGCAAATCTGGGGAGACAAGACTCCAGACATCTCCGGCCGGTGGGATCTGCCTATGATCATCCCTTTGAGGACACAGGGAGCCAGCAAGGGACTTCTGGACCCAAGGAG
>CAUYPK010053066.1:0-11100 GCA_963574355.1 Loris lydekkerianus | reverse complement strand
CGTCCCTTCTGGAAGGATGTTTGGAGAATACTTAGAGACCTACAAATAGACCTGCCATTCGATCCTATAATTCCTTTACTAGGTTTATACCCAGAAGACCAAAAGTCACAATATAACAAAGACATCTGTACCAGAATGTTTGTTGCAGCCCAATCCATAATTGCTAAGTCATGGAAGAAGCCCAAGTGCCCATCGACCCACGATTGGACTAGCAAATTGTGGTACATGTATACCATGGAATACTATGCAGTCTTAAAGAAAGATGGAGACTTTGCCTCTTTCATGTTTACATGGATGGAGCTGTAACATATTCTTCTTAGCAAAGTATCTCAGGAATGGAAGAATAAGTATCCAATGTACTCAGCCCTACTATGAAGCTAAACTATAGCTTTCACATGAAGGCTATAACCCAACTATACCACAAGACTATGGGGAAAGGACCAAGGAAGGGGAAGGGAGGAGGAGGTTTGGGTGGAGGGAGGGTAATGGGTTGGGCCACATCTATGGTGCATATTTTTATCTATAATAAAAAAATAAATAAATTAAATTAAAGTAAAAAAAAAAGAAGACAGACGAATGGCTAACAAACATATGAAAAAATGTTCATCATCCCTATTTATTAGAGAAATGCAAATCAAAACTACCCTGAGATACCATCTAACCCCAGCAAGAATGGCCCACATCACAAAATCTCAAAGCTGCAGATGCTGGCGTGGATGTGGAGAGAAAGGAACACTTTTACACTTCTGGTGGGACTGCAAACTAGTGCAACCTTTTTGGAAGGAAGTATGGAGAAACCTCAAAGGCACTCATGCTGGATCTCCCATGTGATCCTGCAATCCCATTACTGGGCATCTACCCAGAAAGAAAAAAATCCTTATAATATAAGGACACTTGCCCTAGACTGTTTATTGCAGTTCAATTTATAATTGCCAAAATGTGGAATGCCCACCAACCCAGGAATGGATTAACAAGGTGTGGTATATGTACACCACGGAATACTATTCAGCCATTAAAAAAATGGAGACTTTACATCCTTTGTGTTAACTTGGATGAAGGTGGAAGACATTATTCTTAGTAAAGCATCACAAGAATGGATAAGCATGAATCCTATGTACTCAGTTTTGATATGAGGACAATTATGATAACAGTGGGGGTGGGGGAAGGGAAGAGCAGAGAGAGAAAGAAGGAGGGAGAGGTGAGGAAAGGAAGACCAGAGACCAGGAAGGAGGGAGGTGGGTGGGGCCTTGGTGTGTGCCACACCTTTTGGGGGCAAGACATGGTTGCAAGAGGGACTTTGCCTAACAAATGCAATCAGTGTAATCTGGTTTATTGTACCCTCAAGGAATCCCCAACAATAAAATAAATAAATAAACTGTGGTATTCGTACACCATGGAATATTATGCAGCCTTAAAGAAAGATGGAGACTTTACCTCTTTCATGTTTACATGGATGGAGCTGGAATATATTCTTCTTAGTAAATTATCTGAAGAATGGAAGAAAATGTATCCAATGTACTCAGACCTACTATGAAACTAATTTATAGCTTTCATATGAAAGCTATAACCCAGTTATAAGCTAAGAATATGGGGAAGGGGGGAAGGGAGGGCAGAGGAGGGGAGGAGGGACGATGGGCAGAGGGAGGGTAATTGGTGGGACCACACCTATGGTGCATCTTACAAGGGTACAAGTGAAATTTACTAAATGTAGAATATAAATGTCTTAACACAATAACTAAGAAAATGCCAGGAAGGCTATGTTATCCAGTGTGATGAAAATATGTAAAATGGTATATAAAACCAGTGTATGGTGCCCCCATGATTGCATTAATGTACACAGTTATGATTTAATAATAAAAAATTAAAATAAAATAAATTCCATTAGTTCCGTTAGTTGGTGACGGTGATTGGTTTTTATAATACAGACTATAAACATGTTTATAAAACAAAAATTATTCATATGACTAAAGTTGAAACTATAAAACAATGTATATTTGGAAAAGTATAGCTTCTGCCTTATTTCCCTCCAATGCCTTATAAGTGACCTTTTTTGTAAGTTTTGTTTTTATTTATGCACTGTAAAAATATATATGTTATTTGTATTCCCCTTTCATTATATAAAAGATAACACTTTATAAAAAAAAAAAAGAAAAGAAATTACAACAAAAAGCATAAAGTACTTAGGAACAGATCTAACAAAATATGTCTAAAATCTCCATAGAACTTTACTGAAGGGTATAATAGAAAACCTAAAGAAACAAAGAGATACACCATGTTCATGGAAGAAAGATTCAATACTGACATCCAAATAAGTCATTAATTTTAATACAACACATGTAGTAATCCAAATTCCCACAGGTCTTTTTTTTTTTTTTTTTTTTTTGTTCGTTTGTTTTTGTGGATCCTAACAACCTGATATGAAAATTCCTGTGAAAGGGCAAAGGATCAAGAATAGTGAAAATGCTCTTGAAAAGAATAGAACATTTAGACTAAAAGTCACATGGGATAAAGAGGATGAACTCACCATACCACACTATAGTTGTTGCTGCTGCAGTTTTTAGGACTATTCTCCACTAAGAAAATTCCTTATCTGGCACAATTGCTCCTGGCACACAGAGAGGGCTAACATAAGTTTGCTTGCTGCATGAGTCAACCTTAGTCCTTTTCTTCAGAAAGTGGGAGTCCAGGTGGCACCTGTAGCTCAGTGGGCAGGGCGCCAGCCACATACACACCCAGGCCAGAGTGTTTGAACCCAGCCCAGCCACCTAAACGACAACTACTGCAACAGAAAAACAGCCGGGCGTTGTGGCGGGCACCTCCCCACCTACTTGGGAGGCTGAGGCAAGAAAATCATGTAAGCCCAAGAGTTTGAGGTTGCTGTGAGCTGTGACATCACATTCACTCTACTGAGGGCGACTAAGACTCTGTCTCAAAAAAAAGAAAAAGAAAAAAAAAAATGGAAGTCTTATACCATCTGTATTCGGCCCCCAAGGCCCACAGAGACTGCTTCCCAGGTAACCTTTCCTTACCCTGCCAGGAGTGCCACATACATCGGCCCCATCCAGCCTCCCATCCTGGTTGGTTTTTAAAAAATTAGTTCACGTGTTCATGCATGAATAAACTTATTACTAGAATGAGACAAAACTCAGCCAAGATTTTATTTCTATTTTTCATTTTCATCAATGTAAGTACTGAGTATCTTTATTCACATAAATAAATATATGGATATAGGAGGAGATTAGTTACAGCAATTCATTCAATTCTTCAAACTCCTTCTAATTTCCCATGCCAAAAATCACAAAGAAATACATCATCAAATAATTGAAATTGAAAACTTTAAAAATGTTTCTGTGTTCATAATACTCTAAGTATTAAAATGTTTGTCCTGGATTGCGTTAAGATTATAATTATTAGGAGCATATATTTTATTAGAATGTCATTTTATTGATTATCAAATTTGAAAAGCAGTCATTAAACAAAAAAATTAAGAAAAGCACTTAAAAGTGTTACTTTCAAGTATCAGCTTTCAAAAAATTGAAGCAGGCATTATGTCAAAAGAGGATTTTTAGTTTTTCATTTAATCACTATACACACCCTGCATTACAAAGAAGTCTGTTGGGTGATGAATAAAGGTCAAGTATTTTATAATAGGGTGAAATTATTGGGGAAATAGAATGTACTAGGGATGCTGTGGATGGACACTTGGCGTTGGTGACCATTATCTGGGAGATGGGGGAACTAGGAATGGGGGTTGGGACCAGAGGAGCTAAAGCTGGGGACTTGGGGTCCCAGGGTGTCCTTCTCTGCAGCTTCTTGACCCAGGGCCACAGGCCTCGCTCTCTTCTCAGTATGCATTTTTTTCAAATGTACATGAAAAATAGACATTGTTTTCTTTGGCCTTTTTTGTAGATTACTTTTTCAATATGTTCATATTCTTCCATTATCCCTTTCAGATGCTGAGGTCATTTAACTACCATAGGAACCCCACTGCTCCCCAAATGTGATTTGAGGCAGCCCCCACACCCCCACCCCGGGAGACATTTACACCTGCCTGCCTAGGACAAAAACCCAGAGGTCCAGGTACTTTAAGAGTCTACAGTCATGTGCCTCCTGGACAGGTCTCCTCCAGATAGTCAGAGACGAGGTACCTGAGCAGGGATGTAAGAGCCCCTGAACACCCACAGCCCAGGGTTTCCAATGGGGCTCTCAGAACCCCAAGGGGAAAGCCTAAGGGTCACCTCCCTTCTCAGAACCAGAAGTGTTTGTCTCTGTGTGGAAGATCACAATGAAATGGAAACATCAGCATGCTGGGAAACAGAAATTGGCCCATTTTTAATGTAATCACGTCACATTAGTTAACTTTTGTTGTGCTGTGATTGCCTTTGGGGTCGCCTCATAAATTCTTGCCTATTAAACTGGAACTAATCAGTTAAGAGTCACCAGCACACAAGGAAGGCAAATTCAGCAGAAACCAAGCAGGTGGGAGTGGAGAGAAGGAGATGGTAAATTCACACCTAATGGGTACAATGCAAGCTATCTGGGTGATGGGGACATTTATAACTTTGATTTGAACTGTACAAAAATAATTCATGTAACCAATACATGGGTACCCCCATAATATTCTAAAATTAAATAAATAAAGTCATTCATTCTAAAAAGGAAAAAGAAGGCCAGGTGCAGCAGCTCACCCCTGTAATCCTAGCACTCTGAGAGGCTGAGGCAGGTGGATCATTTGAACTCGGGGGTTTAAGATCAGCTGTGCCAGAGTGAAGCCCTATCTCTAAAAAATAGCCAGGCATGTGGTGGACACATGTGGTTCCAGTTACTGGGGAAGCTGAGGCAAGACAATCACTTGAGTCCAAGAGTTTGAGGTTGCTGTGAGCTATGATGCTACAGCACTCTACCAAAGATGACAAAGTGAGACTCTCAAAACAATCAATCAATCACTCAATCAATAAATAGAAATTGGTTCAAGGATTCCTCCCATCATTTATTCTCTATCAAAATTCAGAACCAGTTGGAGAACATTTTCTAATAATAAACTCAGCATCATCAGTGTAGCTTTAGCAAAACATAATCTGACATTAAATTATTATCTTTAATTTGTGTTTTGTTGACTTTATAGTTGAAAATTTATTTTGGTTTGATATGGCCACAAGCATATATTATGTTTGTACTTAATATAAAAATAATTTAAATTCATCTGGGGAGTCTGCTATTGCTTTTTCTTTGAAGGGTGTCTGTACCATGCTCAAATTTGAAAAGTACTGCCTTAATGTTGTATTGGGTATTTTTTATTTGTTTGTTTAGAGACGGGGTTCTTGCTCTTGTTCAGGCTAGTCTAGAATGCCTGAGCCTCAGCCTCCCAAAGTACTAGAGGGGTGAGCCACCATGCTGGACACTTGCCCTAATGCACTGCACTGAACAGACTTTGAAGGGCAACAGTGATGAGAAAGGCAAGCCAGGCCTCATCTCAGACATGCCATGCACCATCATCCCAGAGAGGAAGACTAGGAACTGGCCCTGGGGATACCCTGGCAGCTGTGAGTCAGATGTGGGAGAGCTGCTCTGGGAATGTACAAGGAAGTAACCATGCCATGGCCTGCAGCACTCAGGACTCTCAGTTGCTAGGAGCTGACATCCCAACTCTGACTGGCTCAGGCCCAAAGAGAATGTCCTGGCTTTGGGAGGGCCCTATGTAGGCTGGAATCTTTAGGTTAACTTTGAGACCCTTCCTTCTGGTACTGACCTGCCCTCTGCATCTTAGTTTCATTTTCACCAACCACAGGAGGATTCTCCCCTTGGGGAGTGAGGGCAAAGCCTCGCTTTAACATCTTTCCCATTTGGCAACCTCACAAAACAGGCCTTATTTCTTCCCTAGTCTCTGTATCAGGTTCAGAGCATGTAGACCAGCTTGTGTCCAGGGTGTGGCCCAGGGCATTCCTAATCCATCCTATGGCCAATGAGAAAGGGCTGGTACTACAAAAAGGCAAAGATGGGGCACTATGCTGGCCAGCGCAGTAGCTCCTCCACACTCGCCAGTGTGCCTGCTGTGCCACATTCCTCTAAGCCCCAGTCCTCTAGCAATACCAAATCCTGGCAGACAGAGTGGTAACCCTGTGGAAGAGTTTTAAAAAATTGAGTTCTACCCTTATTAAAATGTTAAGAAAGTCTTCACTTAAGACTATTGCATAGGAAAATTGTAATAGGGTATAGAGATCAGACTCAACTTTGAATACAGGAAAGGCAAGTGGGGATTTACAGCTGTAAGAGACCAGAATATATCACCCCAAACTATGCCTGTTTGGCATAAGGATTATTTGAGCTGATTATTTTCAGAAACTGCAGACACCAGAAGAAACTCTGAAAACAGAGTAGGAGTTACCCTTTTGTAAGGGAAATTTACATCTGTAAAGAAAATCTTCATTTGTAAGAGTATCTCCTTCTTTGTATAGGAAAGAAAGATGGCTAAATCACTGGAGACTCTCATTACCAAGAAAGTTTTGACTTAAATTTGCATAACAAACCTGGGCTTTTTCTAGTCACCTCTTCATAATCAGCCTCCCCCACACCTTTCTTGTTTTGTTTCAAGAGATAATAGTATTTAAGCCTGAATTCAAAGCCATATCTTGACATGTATTTACTTCTCTGGGTATCTCCTATGTATACACCAGGTATGTGTGTTATTAAACTCTGTGTACTTCTTTCCTGTTAATCTGTCATTTGTTACAGGGGTCTCCAGCTAAGAACTTAGAGAGAAAATTATTTTCTCTAAATAACCAAGGAACAGAGTGAGGAGGTCATTGGAAAATTAGTAATGAAAAATTACTATAAGACAGTGGTTCTCAATCTTCCTAATGCCACAGCCCTTTAATACAGTCCCTGTGGGTCGTGACCCACAGGTTGAGAACCACTGCTAAGGAGCTAACAAGGGAAGGGGGTTTCTTGTTAAACAGCTTAATAGGATCTTTGTTAAAGGCAGGCCAAGCATTTGGGCATCAATGGTGGGGGATGAGGACTTGATCATGTTGGGGCTTAGAAAACAACACCTTAAAATGAAACATTCAGAGGCAGCATCAGAAAAAAAAAATTTTCCTCTGACCTGCCTCTTGGTCTCTCAGTCCCATTCTCCCCTGAGGCTACCTATAGAAACTAGAATCCCTCTTCCCCAAGGAAGGTTGGGTTATACAAACCAGAACTCCTTTTCTTCAAAGCCAGCCATAAATCCTAAAAAATATTACTCTAACTTTCTCTCTGCCCTATCTGTGTACAAACTGGTCATAAAAAAATGATCTTAGGCCAGGTGTAGTGGCCCATGCCTGTAATCCCAGCACTCTGGGAGACTGAGGCCAGTGGGTTGCTTAAGCTCAGGAGTTGGAGACCAGCCTGAACAAGAGCAAGGCCCTATCTTTGCTAAAAATAGAAAAACTAGCCAGGTGTCCTGGCAGACTCCTATAGTCCCAGCTACTCAGGGGACTGAGGCAAGAGGATCTCTTAAGCCCAGGAGTTTGAGGTTGCTGTGATCCATGATGCCATGGCACTCTAGACTGGGCTATAGAGTGAAACTGTCTCAAAATAAGAAAAATAAATTATCTGAACTACCTTCTTTGACTATAGGTCAAAGACCCACATCTCAGAGGAGGACCCTCCTGCCCCACACCCAGAAGGAAGACTGCTCAGAGAGGCCAAGAAAAATCTAGACCAGCGGTTCTCAACCTGTGGGTCACGACCCACAGGAACTGTATTAAATGGCTGTGGCAGTAGGAAGGTGGAGAACCACTGATCTAGACAGATGGGCCTTGCTCAGTTTTCCCATTTAGTCTATTAGTATCAAATCATACCCTTATGAATGAAACCACTCTTTATAAAATTAATACAGGGCCACAAGGTGGAGATTGTGGTAGGGAACTTAACTCTGCCAAGGTATAGGCATAGTTAAAAAATAAATAAATAACCAGTCTAGCTTGCCTTTTCTTATAATTATTAATACTTACTACTCAGGAGTCACATAACCCTGGCCATAAGGTTCATAACTTTCCTAATTGTTCTCATAGATGACATCACCACTGTGATATAGTGATCACTGTGAAACTTGCCCTTTTCCCTTTGGTTAGTGAGGTGCTGAAAGATCAAGTGACAATTATGGTAGATTAATAAGAGAAAGGTTTATTTCTAAATACCATGCACATGGAGAATACCATGCACCTGGAGGGAATCAAAGTCAGAGATTTTGATAGATGGCTTTTGGAAGGGAGGGGGGAGAATGTGGAAAATATTGGTGCAGTAAGTGGTTGCTAGAGGGGGATGCGTGTAGATGGGTGAAAACAGATTGATGTGAGAGATAGGTCTCTGCTTCACATGACCTAGAGGCCAGGTCTATCAGCATATGATAAGAAAGTCAGCAGCCCCTTCTGATTCTAAATCAGGTTATTCAGGTTTTATGTAGATAGAGGAAAGGCGTCTTCCAGTGCTTTCTGATCATGAATGGGCTTTAATACAAACTATTCTTGGGGGGGTGAGACAAGATGGCAGATTGAAGCCAGCTTTCCACAGAGACTCCTGTCCCAAAGGAGAGTTAAGGGACAAAAATTTAGCAAGTAACCTGGTGGATTTGAGCTGCACCAAGAGAGAAGGTTGAAGAACGCACATCAACCCTGCTGAGGTGAGCCGCAACCACAAGGACACAAACAAAAGGTACAAAATCCATCATCAAGCAGACGGGAATCCCCCCTCCCCCATTAGACCGGCTCAAGAGCCCCACAAATAAACAAACGGGCAGAAATCAAAGGCCCTCCCACTACACTCCACAGGAGAGATCTTCTAAAAACTGGACCTACCACCCCTACTAGGGTGCCATGGAATTCTCCTGCCAGGTATAAAACTGTATAAAACTGTAAATACCCTTTGCCTGCAACCCTGAACTCCAAGCACCCCCCTCACTCACACTGAGGTCTGGAGGCCTGTCCTCCAGGAGTTCGGATTCTTGGGTGATTTCTCAAGGGGTGTGGACAGTGCCCAAGCTGCAGCTGGTCAGCACTGACTCTGAAGCACGGGAGCGAGGAGAGGGCAGTCGGCTGAGGGGGAGCCACGCCAGGGTGGCACTTCCCTGAGGTGTGATGCAGCAGCCCTCCTTGGGCAGCAATACGGCCAGGCATAAAACTGAGTGAAACTGTATCTTCCCCACTTGCAACGCTGAGCTCCCAATACTCCCCTCCACTCTCTCTTTGGGGTCTGGGACCTGTCCCCCAGGAGTCCAGATTCTTGGGTGATTTCTCATGGGGTGTGGACAGTGCCTGAGCTGCACTGACTCTGGGATGCGGGAGCGAGGAGAAGACAGCAGGCTGGAAGGGAACCGCTGCTCTGGAGCGGTTCCCTGAGACGTGGAGCGGCAGCTGTCTTTTGACAGTGTTGTGGCCAGGCATAAAACTGTGTGGAACTATGTGGGCTTGCTACCTATTGCTCTGGGCTCCCGGCACTCTCCTTCGCCCTCACTCTGAGATCTGGAGGCCTGTCCCCCAGGAGTCCGGATTTTTGGGTGATCTCTCGAGGGGTGTGGACAGAGCATAAACTGTGTCTGGTCAGTGCTGACTCTGGGGCACGGGAGCAAGGGGAGAAGGGTCGGCTGGGTGCCCACACCAGAGGAGTGGTTCCCGGAGGTGGATCAACAGCTGTTTTTTTTTTAACAGCAAAACGGCTCACTCCTGGATATTCTGAAGCCACACCCCCTGTCTCCCTGGGCAACCAGAGGAGGCCACCTGTGAGTAAAGGATTTGCCTGAAGCTACTCACAAACCCAGGAAGCTTCCAGGGCAGGGCCGACTCAGAGAGGTAACCAAATACAAACCTCTCTCAGCAAAGACAGGACATTGGAACTCAGAAAAACTTCTCTTCTGAAGGCTATTTTAGCAGGAACAGAGACAGAACCCCCCAAAGTTGTTCTGTTCTGTTCTCTTATGTTCTGTCATTTACATCAATCAGGGGGGGGGCTAAGCCTGAGTGAACACCCCCCCCCCAACCTTCATCAAGCGCCTGAGGATGTCAGGCCTCACCTCCTCCTGCTAGATAGCGGCAGAGTGCAGAGGCCTGGCAGATTTCCTTGTGATCTAGGCAGGTGCAAACCTCCTGGAGTATCTGCTCACTACAAGCAACTGGGTCAGCCATCTGCAGAAATACCAGTGACTGGGTTGGACAGAGGTGCAAGGTGGGGAAGGAGGCATCAACCTTCCCAGACTGGATCTATTTGCTAGCTGGCTTCTCCTGACTCCACGCAGCACTGGAGTAAGCCATATCAGAGTAGTCACCAGACCCCTGTGATCCAGTTCCCAGAGACCTCTTGAACTCTCCCACCCGAGACAGGTGCCGACTAAGACAATTGATTTGGACCTTTTGAACTGAACCAGTAGACTGAGGACTTTGCAGGTGGTGCCCTGGGTGTGTGGTTGTAGGAAGGTTAGATTTTCCTTTTCCAATTGGTGCCAGAGGTGGGCGGGTGGGGTGACTTAATTGCTGGTTTTTCTCCACAGCTGAGACTTCAACCCAGAGTAAATGTTACATTAGGGTCGAACAGAAACCAGCTGAAAACAAGGCAGAACCACTTAGCCCCACCACACCACACAGGGCCCCAGTTCCTCCGGCCACAACACTATATGGGCCCTTGACAAAGCCCCAAGGGAAAAATCAAAGGGAGTAAAACAACCATGGGGTGGAATCAGTGGAAAAATTCTGGTAACATGAATAACCAGAATAGATCAACCCTCCAAAGGAAAGATATGGCAGATGTAATTGAAGATCACATTCATAAACAACTGGCTGAGATGTCAGAAATTGAATTCAGAATTTGGATTGCAGACAAGATTAATAAAGTGGAATTAGGAATTCAAGGAGAAATTCAAAAGTTGTCTGAAGAATTTAATGACTTTAAAGACAAACCCACCAAAGACTTAGATACACTGAAGCAAGAATTTGCAGCCCTCAAAGATATGAAAAATACAGTAGAATCCCTCAGCAACAGAATGGAGCAAGCAGAAGAAAGGATTTCTGACATTGAAGATAAAGCCTTTGAATGCTCCCAAACTCTCAAAGAGGAAGAAAAATGGAGAGA
>CAUYPK010053064.1:0-24639 GCA_963574355.1 Loris lydekkerianus | reverse complement strand
TCTAACTTAGATGCTGTCCCTTCCTTACTCTAACTTAGATGCTGTCCCTTCCCTATACTAACTTACATGCTGCCCCTTTCCTACACTAACTTACATGCTGCCCCTTCCCTACTCTAACTTAGATGCTGTCCCTTCCCTACTCTAACTGACAAGCTGCCCCTTCCCTACACTAACTTACATGCTGCCCCTTCCTTACTCTAACTTACATGCTGCCCATTCCCCTACTCTAACTTGCATGCTGCCCCTTCCCTACTCTAACTTATATGCTGCCCCTTCTCTACACTAACTTACATGCTGCCCCTTCCCTACTCTAACTTAGATGCTGTCCCTTCCTTACTCTAACTTAGATGCTGTCCCTTCCCTATACTAACTTACATGCTGCCCCTTTCCTACACTAACTTACATGCTGCCCCTTCCCTACTCTAACTTAGATGCTGTCCCTTCCCTACACTAACTTAGATGCTGCCCCTTCCCTACACTAACTTACATGCTGCCCCTTCCCTACACTAACTTACATGCTTCCCCTTCCCTACACTAACTTACATGCTGCCCCTTCCCTACTCTAACTTAGATGCTGTCCCTTCCCTACTCTAACTTAGATGCTGTCCCTTCCCTACTCTAACTTACAAGCTGCCCCTTCCGTACTCTAACTTACATGCTGCCCCTTCCCTACACTAACTTACATGCTGCCCCTTCCCCACTCTAACTTAGATGCTGTCCCTTCCCTACTCTAACTTATTAGCTGCCCCTTCCCTACACTAACTTACAAGCTGCCCCTTCACTACTCTAACTTACATGCTGTCCCTTCCCTACTCTAACTTATTAGCTGCCCCTTCCCTACACTAACTTACAAGCTGCCCCTTCATTACTCTAACTTACATGCTGCCCCTTCCCTACTCTAACTTATTAGCTGCCCCTTCCCTACACTAACTTACAAGCTGCCCCTTCACTACTGTAACTTACATGCTGCCCCTTCCCTACACTAACTTTCATGCTGCCCTTTCCTTACACTATCTTAGAAGCACACACCATCACATGGCTAACAGATAAGTGACCCTGCCCAGTACTTTTGTGTATTCAAGGTAATAGCCAAATAACTTTCCTAATAGAGATGTAGATTCTTTACTGTTCCATTAAATTCAAGTTGGTTAGACTATATCTGTTCTAATAGCATGTATAATGTAAGTTAGAGTATCCAAATAAAACTAAACTATTATACCAAACTTAATAACATTTTATATAAAAATGTATGATACCCTATAAAATAAACAGAATACAACAGTATAAATAAACAGAATACAATGCTGTAAGTTAACAGAATATAATACTGTTTCATTTTACTTCTTTACAAAATAGAGAACACTGGTCCAGGCAACTTGCTACATCTTGGTAAATCTAGCTGATTTGATCAATATCTAGTTTTTCTTCTGTTTTCTTTCAACTGAACATCTGTAGGGTATGTAGCAGAGAATTTATTTAAATATTATCCCTTAACTCTCTTTTGTATCATGTTCAAAATTACACTGAGGAATATATTCTTTATTTTGCATATAAATACACATAAACACATACAAACTCCCCGTGTGGTTAGGTATAATGACAAATCAGAGCAAATATATTAAACTACAACTACTGGTACAGAAATTTCTGTTTTGGCACTAGACCCGCACGCATGTCTGTCCCCAAATTTCTCCCATTCATAAGGACACCAGTTATGTAGGATGAAGAACTACCTGAATGACCCTCACCACTATAAAGACCTTGTCTCTAAACAGCATGCGGGGTGAGGGGAGGGGGTAGGACTTCAACACAGGACTTTTAGGAGGATACAGTTCAAACCATTACACTCATTATTGGGATCTGGCTCTTAAAGAAACTGAACAATTGATGGATTGAATTTTTAGAATTGGGAATCAAGATGAAAAAGACATCAATTAAAATAATTTTTATTGTTCTATATATCCAATGGATTGGATTTCCTGGTGAAAAGTATAGACAACTATATTTTATTTACCTATGCTGCTGTGGTAATATATTAGTTTCAAATTAATTCTTGGTCACTAATTCAATTTATGCTAAAGATAGTCAAGAGCTGTATGAACAGCTCAGTAAGGTTTCATAAGTGTCCTCAGCTGTGTTCATGCCACGCGTGGCAGTGTCCTGCTGAGTGGTGTACATTATCGTCACTGCATGCTTCCGTGTGTCATGTCAAAAATGTCAGAGCAATGAATAAACATTAAATTTCTTGTTAAACTTGGCAAGAGTGGAAGTGAAATCGGGGACATGTTAGTCCAAGTTTATGGGGATAATACCATGAAAAAAACAGCAGTGTACACATGGATCCAACGTTTTTCTGAGAGGAGAGAAAAGATCTCTAATAAAGGTGTCAAGGTGGCTAGGAATGAGCAGAAATGATGAAAACATTGCAAAAATCCATAGAAGTGTATGCCAAAATTGTTGGCTGACTGTGAGAACACAGCAGACCAAGTAAAGATCAATAGAGAAACAGGAAAATCATAACTAAAACTCGTGGTATGAGAACGCTGTGGCTCTGCATCACACCAATGCACCAGCTCACACAGCACTGTCTGTCAGGGAACTCCCTACTCACCTGGTCTGGCCCCTAATGACTTTTTCTTCACCCAAAGATAAAGGAAATATTGAAAGGAAGACATTTGATGACATTCAGGACATCAAGGGTAATACAAAAACTCTGATGGCCATTCCAGAAGAGTTCCAAAACTGCTTTTAAGGGGGACTAGGCACTGGCATCAGTGCACAGCTTCCCCAGGAGGCCACTTTAAGGGTGACCGTAGTGATATTCTGCTTTTTCTAGGAGGAATCTGTGACCATAATGTCAGGCATGCTAGGCAGAGTGACGTGCTGGGCAGTGTTGACATGAAGGACTGAAGGCATGAACACCGCACAACCAGACTCATGGTCCAGAAGGAAACCTCCATGTGCAGTGGAAGGCAGACTGACCCCAGTCAGTGAAGACCTGACAGTAACCTGAGCACGGGAGCCTAAACTAACGTGAGGTCAGTGCAGCTCACAAAGCAGAAAGTAGACAGGACATGTGTCCAAGTTGCGGGTGGATGACTGGATACAATGGTAAACAAAAGGACAGCTCGGGCTGCTCATCTGAGAACAGTGCAGATGGTGACGCCCTTCCTCACAAGTGCACCGAGACTGGCTCAGGAATAAACCAGTGGTTTCAAGTTTGAGCTTTATGAGTCTGAATCATCTGTCCAGTAAGAAACTGTCTGGTCATACATGTCAGAAGACACCCAACAGCTTAGAGGTAGAGTTACAAAAATGGACTTGGAATATGTCACCCACAGGACATGGATACCACAAAGCAGAAAGGGTTAAGAAAAAGGCCCAGGAATTCAGGACTTAGAATTCACTCTCCTCCACAAACACTCAGTGAATGCGGGGCAGGGCCTTCAGGACCAAGGATGTCTGAGACACAGGCCATGCTCCAGAGAAGTTGTTTGTAGAAGAGTCCTGACAGTAGGGAAAAAGTTCATGGAGAAGAAAAGATCATGAAAAAGCTGAGGACCAAATATTCAAAAAGGTAAGAAGAAACTCAGAGGAGATGCCACAGAAGCCAAAGTCAAGGCCAGGGCTGATGCCACAGGCAAGAGGGAAACGTCCATGAAACTGAGACAGTGGGGTCACTAATTATCCTTTGCCAGGAGAATTTTAGAGACACCAGATGGCAATAAGCCAGGGAGAGAGGGAGGGTGTGGAAAGGGGACATTGCAGGGGAGGATCGTGCTTCTCTCCACTGAATGAGCGTTCCTGAAGCCCCTCGTCTGCTTCTCTTCACTGAATGACCGTTCCTGAAGCCCCTCCTCAAGTCTTCTCAGATGCCTTCCCTCCCTGTACCCTCACATCTCCTTCTCTCTCTCTCGGGGCTCTTTCCCCACTACTTGCATTTGCACGAAACTGGATATAGTTTCTTAATTAGGTACTTTTCAATCTCTTTCATGTAATACTGCTCCCTGATGAAACAAATTATATCCAAGGAGTAAAGGTCGCCTCAAAGTAGATTCAGTTTCACGGCACGTTTGTTGATAATCCACATTGATTAGAAATGAAGGTTTCAGTTTTCCATAAAAATACAATCACTCTCAAGATTACTGGACAGGGCCCAAGGTGGATGATACCAGGACACACCGTCTCATACGTCCACTCCAGTATCAATTTCTATGTGTGACCTGACATGAAAAAGTTTGGGAAGCATTTGTCCAGACCTCAACACCACCCACAAATTAGAACCTCTTCACTTTCACCTGCCACAGTGGTTCTCAACCTTCCTAATGTCGTGGCCCTTTAATACAGTTCCGCATGTTGTGGTGACACCCAACCATAAAATTATTTCCGTTGCTAGATCACTTCACACAGATCCCTGGCACAGCTGGCTGCTGCACCTCTCATACCCCATCACCATCCTGACCTTTGGGCACTTGACCACATAACCACCTTAATATTTTATAATATTTTAAGTGCATAATTAAACATTTTGAGAAGGTAAGTCTAACCTCTGCAAAATATATATATATATATATATAATTTTTATGTATAAATGTGTATATATTATATATATATATATATATATATATATATATATATATATATATATACATAAATTCCTTGAGAACTGTATGCATTACATGTATTTCTAAACTTCTGGGGCTCTCTCTATAGGAAACATGCAATCTTCTGGGGCTCTCTCTATAGGAAACATGCAATGCTTAATGCCTGGCTGGTCAAATGATGGCAACCCAGCACAATTTACACCTTTTGGGGAAACTCCACTTTCTAAAGGTATAAACAACTAGTATGAAAGTTCCATACAAATAGGAACTTTTCCTTATTGTACACTACTAATCCTTATCACAGGGCCGACTGCTGGCACATATAGTCAATAATATTTACTGAATTGATGTCAGTGAATAAATGCATAAAGGGAGAAACAAAGGATTTCTATTGATATCTTATGATTTTTTAAGTAGGGTAGAAACTATATGTTTTCTGGAAAAAAAGAAAATTCCTTAACTCGTATTCTTCACCAGATAGAAATAGTTACTAATCTCATATTCATAATACATTAGTGACTTACTCCTGGAGGAATTAGGTAGAAATATACATGAACAGATTAAGAGATACCAATCAAGAGGAATGCTTGGATAAGGTGAGGAATGAAGGGTTGAGCAGTATACTAAAATATTTCAGCTCAGCACAGATGTGATGATCAATAAATTCTAAAATTGACTCACTTTTTAAGACAGTGTAATTTGGATCAATACGATCATGTTTTAAACAGAAAGGCTTGCTATCTACATCAGTTTTAGCCATAAACAAGCTAGCCATCTTTATGTGCAATGTCACTTTAAACCAGTGACGTTGAGTAGTCACAGGAAGCAGGCTGGTTGGTGAACACGTGAAGTAAGTCTCAGCACAGCTGGGTTAGGGCAACTCCTGTGGACATGCTGCTGGACACAAGAATTAATCTTACTCAGCCTCAACTTCCTCAACATGCATGTAACCTACTTTGCAGGTTTTTGCAAGAATTGGAAAATGCACCCAAAGTATGTGGCATGTATCTGACACATAAATGAGAAATTAATAACTATTAACTATTAGAAAATATCAAAAATAATCTTTCAGTTATAAAGCAAGGATCTTTGAAAAGACACTAATTTTGTGTCTTAGTTTACAGGCTTGGGTAACTATCAAATTAAACATCGCTTATTTCCTGTACACTAAGCGTTAATAGGACCTGTGAGAATGTAATGTCTTTTCATAGCGTCCTGTATATCACTGTCTGCAGGGGTGTCCAACCTGTGGCCCAAAGGCCACATGCAGATTATGGGAGGACTCTCTGCTTGTCTGCCACTATCATGAGAATTATCCACAGACCCACTCATCAGCTTTCACTAGTGTTTGTGTATTTATTGTGTGGCCCAAGACAATTCTTCTTCTTAAAGTATAGTGCAGAAGAGCCAAAAGTTTGGTCGCCCTGAGTGTGATTATCTCAGTAACATCCCTCTGCTCCTCCAGTGTGCCAGTGCCACAGAGGCAGCAATGCTCATCTGGCTCACAGGTGCATCCCCAGTACTCAGAATCTGGCCAAGTAAACATTCACTGCTGGAATGAAGGCCACTGTCAGGACTTCACACTCACCCCCACCGTATTAATTAGCTCTTAATCTGCATGTCACAGGAAAGGTTAAGTGATTTACTAAACAGCACTGAGGTGAAAGAGTGGAAGGGGTAGAATCTAAATCTCCTCCTTCCTGTGGACCACATTGAATAAACAATGAAAAATCAGCAATGAAATGATGCAAAAATAGAAATCCCCAGATCTTAAGTCAAGAACCATTACTTATAGTTTATCAGAAATTACTTTATATGATAAAGATACTTATTCGAAAATTAAAAAAAAAAAACAACCTCCAAAGTAGTTTTTTTCTAGCCTCACACTACAAGGGGAATGTCCTACGGAGAAGCAGAAACTCTTAACAGAGATCTTCACATGGCACTGTTCTGTCAGTACATAGCGATTATCCTTAAACTTCCAAATCCTCACCACCTGCCTCATCAGCAATACAGAGAAGAAACGAGGGCTGTTCATTCCTTAGGCAGCTACTTATTTAGTGCCCATCATATGTGGTACTGATAGTCAGTTCCGGAGGTTCGACAGAAAATAAGTTAGACAGCGAGAATCTTCTCACAGAGGTTATGTGTTCATTTTAGGAAGTCTCCTCTGTTCCCACTGTATTCCGTGCATGTATTTTTCAGATTCTACAGAGAGTCTGACTGTTCTTTGGAATATTTCCATTCTCAAAGTGGGAGTTATTTATAGTCATATATTCATTAGAATAAAACAAAGCCATTCAGAAATCTCATAGAGTTCAATCTAATAAAATTTTACAAGTAAATATTCTCAGTGTCATCTCAATCCGTTAAGAAAATAATGATGTTGGCCCGTTCTTCCCCCTTGGCACAAATAACTAATGCTGGAGTGTTATCACAATATTTAGGAAGTAAAAGCCAAAATGAGCATTCACCAAAATAAGGATGAAAATCAAAATCTGGATGCAAAACGTCTGAGTTCTGAACATGGCCCAGACACTGTTAGCATCAATCAAGCTTTGGAAGTTGGGGAGCCAACTAGATTTGGGACTTGGACTGCAGGTATGCATTATACGCCAGCTTAAACATGCAGTTTTCCTTAGCCACAGTTTAGGAGTTAGCTGTTATCAAACAACATGTACTGAGTTATCCAGTAGAATCCAATTGAAAAGACTGTATCCTTTCAACTTTTAAAAACGATGCTAAAAAAAACCAATGGCAATAAACACATGTATAAAAATTATAAAAAATGTTGAATCAAAAGGAAAAATAAGTAAGGGACATTCCTAAAAACTTTCATCGTACCCATAACTTGTAGGAGATATAATACATAGGATACTCTGCATCTTCATAGGAACTACATGCAGACAGCACAGAGTAACAAATATACAGTGAGAAAGACAACTTGTTTAAATTTTATTTTAATCTTTTTATATCAAAAGAGTCTCAATTTGTTGGCATTGTGCCTTTATACCTCCCAAATATTTTCCAACTTCCCCTTTAACAGAAAATTGGCCTGGATTTGCCGGCTTTTGTGAACCAATAGCACCTAATTCAGAAAATAACATTTATATCAGTGGTACTCAAATGTTTTGGGTGCCTTTGCATTCTGAAAACCGAAACTTTTATTTATGAGAATCATATATATATAAATATACTAATAAATACTGAGAAAACATAAGTATTTAGCAACTGATATAAAATAATTTAAATTTCTAGGAAAAATTAATACATTGCCAAAAAAGAAAAAAAAATGATAAAAACAATGACATTTATTTAAGTTTCAAGTTCGTTCTATAGTTTCCTTAAACTGACAGAAGCAGATATAGACAATAGAAAGAGATCAAAAACAGAAAACAAGATATTCACATTTGCTTGGCATTCAGTCACTTGCAATGCCTTGTTTGGGTGAAAGGAATGAAGAAAATCCAGCTTCACATAAACATTAAAAAGGAAGGAGCACTTTAACAGCTTTTTCAAATACTAGGGGTTATTCTTGTTTGATACTACACCAAAACTTGACAAGAGGTAGTTTCTTAAAGGTTAGTTTGCAATGTAGAATACAAAATGGTATCAATGAACTTTTTGTACCCTACAAACTTGTAAAATAGTGTGTGACTCTGAAAGTAGATCTCCTTAAGAGGCCTAAGAGAAATTCCCAAGCCACATGATGTTGGCTTAAATGTTAGCTTATAACACCATTCATGATGTAACAATAATGACCTGTTAGGAGGAAACTTTTACTTTCAATGATCAATTTAAAGAAAAAATATTACATCATAATACAGAGGATAATTACAGGAAGAAATTTAAAGTTGTTTGAAAAATAAACCCAGTGCAATCCTGCAAACATACCCTTCATTCCTATTTTACAATGGAGGAAACTGTAGATACCCTTCCCTCGGCTCTCTGGCCAGCTTCCTCTAAAGGTGAGGGCTCTTCACAGAGGTGGTCCTCAAGTGATAATTAGTTACAACCTAATGACTTAGGTGGCAGATTAAAGGCCTATACTAAGAAACAATGATGGGAAGAAAGAATTTTTCTCCTAAATTTCAGAAAAATAAAATATCCACAATCCACTCAAATATTGATCCCCTACCTACTGGCAGCGCAGTACAAAGACCTCTGACTTAACAAACCTATTAGTAGGTATCCTGCCCTTAAAGTTTGCATCCTGATAGGCACATTTTTGACAAGTTACACCAAAAACGCACAGAATGGAAAGGGAGAAGTTTACAAGATGGTATAATCAACAGTGAAGGAGATAAAAGACTACTTCCACTTCTGAGAAATGGTGCCCTTTGAGGCTGAGGCGGGCCTCAGGCAAGACGAAGAGACAGGAAGGCGGAGTAGTAATTTGTAAACCAAGGGCAGCCATTACTTGGGGATTACACTCCCCAAAAGGTTAACATTAAGAAGGTCGAGGTTGCCTTCCCAACCTCGGCCCCGGGCCCTGGAAGCTGGGCGGGAGGGAGGGAGCGACGCGGGTCTCAGACGGCGGCCTTGCTGGATGGAGGAGGTGACCGGCCAGCCGCGACAGCTTCGCCTCACCTGACGGTCCTGACCACGAAGTACACCAGCACCGCGCCGCTCACCACCATCAACACGGTCAGCGCCCGCTGGGTCATGGGCTTGTCGCCAAGGCTGGGGCTCACGGACAGGCCGCCTCCCCCCGAGCCCTCCGCGGCCTTCCCTCCGCGATCCTCCGCCGTGAGCCCCGCCCCGGGGCTGCTGCCATTGCCGGCCTCCGAGCCCCGCGGCCCCGCGGCGTCAGGCGAAGCGCGGCCCGGCGGCGGGGCGGCCGTGGGGCCCGGCGGCAGCGGAGGCAGCGTCCGCGGCGCGCGGTCCGGAGGCCCGGGGCCCGGCGCGCCGTCGGCCGCCCGCAGCAGCCCCGCCGGAGGCGCGCTCGGCCCGGGCAGCAGCAGCAGCAGGACGACCGGGGCCAGGAGGCGGAGGAGAGCCGTCATCGTCCCCGACCGCTCTCTCAGCGCGCGGGAGCCGCCGGGCCCGCCGCCCCCGCTCCCGGCGGGACCATGGGCGCGGCGGAGAACCAAGGAGAGAGGACCGAGACCGGGATGGGGCCTGGCCGCGGCAGGTGGCAGAGGCGACAGCAGCAGCCGCTGTCGGGAGAACCGGAAGTTCGTACATCTCAGCGGCCACTGCTGCTACCGACGCTTTCGGTTGCCAACCTGCAGGGGCGGGGCGCGCTCAGTGACGTCACGGCCGGGCCGGCGCGCACGCGCCCTGGAGGCGGCGCCCACCCGCGGGCTGAGCGGGGCCTGGCGGGGAGTGGGCTGTGCTGGCCACGCGGAGGTGGCGGCTGGGGAAGCGTGCGGCTGCTCCTGTGTGCAGCAACCGGGAGAGACGGGACAAGTTCAGAATTAGAACTCCTGGGTGCAGCACTGCAAAAAGCACATCTAGTCAGTACATTCCTCAACTTGCTTACATATTTTATTTTTTTATACTTTATTAAATCATAACTGTGTACATTAATGCATTTATGAGGTACAACATGCCGGTTTGATGTACAATGGCGAATGCTTACATCTAACTAATTAACATAACCATCTCCTGGCTTATTTGTTGTGGCAAGACATTTTAAACAACTTTTTTTTCTGACTCTAGACCTTGACCTCCCTTTACAACGTGTACTTTAAAAATTTGTAATTATAAATGATTTATCTGACCTTTGCAGATGTAAACCTTTTAAGAAAACTTTTTGCCGCCAGTTTTAGATCAGATCTCTAAAGTGCCTTTCTGGAGGACTTGGGAACCACACTTTGAAATGTAATTAGCGAGGACAATAGTGCCCTATCTCCCCTTCCCTTCGGAAGTATGGGAGCCTAACTTCTGCAGGCTTAGGGCATCAAGTTGTAAAACAATCTCCTGGAGACAAGAGAAAGTTTACTTTTCCTTTGGGTAAAGTCAGTTAGCAAACAAATGTGGGCTATGGCCCTCCCACCTCCAGCTCTTAAAATCTCTACAGCCCTTGGCTACTTTTAGAGGTGTTGAGATCAGAGAGAGTTGGAATAGTTTTGAGTAAAGTCTTTTCCGATAGTAACAGGAGTTTAATAGACATTTATCTTACACACATAAAGTTTAATAGACACTAGTTTAAATAGACATTTACCTTACACACATGAAGAATTTTTAAAAATAAATAAAAATAAAACTAGAAACAAAAACATTAAAAATAGAATAAGCCCTTGGCTACTTTTAGAGGTGTTGCACTCAGAGAGAGCTGGAATAGTTTTGAGTAAAATCTTTGCCGATTTACCTCGGACTTCAGTAACAGGAGTTTAATAGACATTTACCTTACACACATAAAGTTTAATAGACACCAGTTTAAATAGACATTTACCTTACACCCATAAAGAATTTTTAAAAATAAATACAAATTAAAACTAGAAACAAAAACATTAAAAATAGATATTACCAAACAAGAAAACACCTAATCAGAAGTTAGCTTATGTCATTTTATTTAAAACTTATTCATTCAACATATCATCTTTGATTACTACTGATAAATCTTGAGTAATGGACCATAAACAAATAGACTTGGTTTCTGTCCTCCTGGAACTTAGGTTCAACAACAATTATCACACTAATTTCACATTCTTCAGCTCCTATCTCCATTTAAAAAATGTTAAACATTATATTATGATTATATTGGTATGAAGATTAATATAATCATATTATGTATTCATTTTTCTTTCATCATTATTATAGGTATTACCTCTTCTGATTGTAAAATAAATTAAAATTAACACATTTTCATGGGTCCCAAAAAATACTGTAGACTTTGATTCTATGTCTATTGTCACTAATGGACAAATCAGCAGAGTTTCGTGCTTTAGGGATAAAAATTGATTTTAACTAACCCCCATTGATGGACATTCATGTTGTTTCTAAACCTTTTGATAACTATTTCATACTAAATGGAGTTAACTTTGCTAACCACAGGTTAGGAATAAAGAAGCAACCAAACATAATATTTACATGCCAATTTAGAATACCACCTTCCGAACTAAACTTACTATTTTGTATTATTTTTCTTCATTATTTTAGCTGGTGGTAAACCAAATAGCAAGCTGGCCATCGAAAGTATAAATTAGTCCTTTATTTTGTTTTTCTGTGCCTCTCCAGACATTATCTTCTTTTCTTTATTTTCTCCTTCTTTCATACTGATAAATTTTCTCATTCCTTTACACCTGTTTTTCATTTTCTATTTATTGTTTTAAGTGTGTCATAAAATCTACTGTAAACACTTTGGTAAACTTCAAAGATTAAGAAAGAACAAGTATTTATCTCCAAATGGTTAATGTTTGAAAAGTGCCTACATAGAATTTCCTTCTGCTTCATACATAGATAAATTGCCTAACCCCCAAATTAATCTAAAACTTGATGATGTGAATGTTTTATCAGATTATTATGGACCTAGATTCTCACAAGTGTATCATATCTTTCTTTTTATCCTATTCTGTATTTGAATCTTTCAATGAAATTATCACTTAGGTATATATAGTAGCATTGATACTGGAGTTCTCACAGATTTAGTTCAGTATGGCTTCTCTAAATGAGATATTTATCAAGCTGCTATTAGGTTTGTGCACCAGGGATTGAACTAAACAGAAGCCGTGAGGTTCAGATAAATGAATATAAAATTAACTGACGAGTGATGACCTGCCTGAAAATAGAAGATAGTTACTTTTAGTCATTTTTTTATACAGGAAGACAAAGTGTAATTGATTTTTTAAAATAAATCAGAAATTCATTTTGTTGTTGTTGTTGTTGAAGTTTTTGGCTGGGGCCGGGTTTGAACCCGCCACCTGTGGTATATGGGGCCAAGGCCCTACTCATTGAGCCACAGGCCCTGCCCCAGAAATTCATTTTTTGCATGTAAAAATAACTTTTCAGTTCCCAAATAAAATATATAAAAATAAGAAAAACCATGCAGTCAGAACTTCAGGCCAAATCACATGCAGTATATCTGTAAGCTGTGGAATGCACTGGCAGGTGTTTAACACTTCAGTATAAGCTCTTTGTAGGCAGAAGCTTGTAACTGCCATTGATGTGCAACAAAAGTGCCTAGGGCATAGCTGGTGTTCTATAATGTTTTGTTAGTTTATAGGATGAATAAGATACAGGATTTCCAGTTTTGAATTTTTTAAAAAATCATCAAAATATGTTCATTTTACTTATTAATCACAGTTCTGAGGGATGAAAAGATAAAAGGTATAATGCCAATTCTTCGAGTTAATCAAATTTCATGCTTTAAAAAATTGACACTAAGTAGACTTTAGTATATTTGCAAAAACATTTAGAACTATATTGGGTGGTGGATCAAATGTAACACCCTTAATTTTATAGAAGAGGAAAGGGATGTCCAAACATTATATGAATTTTCTGTTGTACATAAAGCAACTTAAATGCATGAGAAAACTCATATTTCCTAATTTTTAAAACTGGACCCTTTCAGACTACAGTTTTCTTATCTGACACTAATAGTACTTCAACAAACATCCATAAGCCCTCAAATTTTTACAAAGGCAACTCTTGTAAGAAAAAGTTAAAAATTAAATTAATTGGATTGTTTTATAACTTTATTTATATTATCAAGATGATATAACTAGATATTTACAGGTTTGTCTGTCTACTTACCTATTGTTTGTTTTTTCTCTTATAAACTACATATATAGAAATTTGTTTCCCATTTTTATTTTTTCTTTCATAAATAAAGTTTTAGATCTTAATTTACATTTGTTATATAACTTTTTTGCCATTTTTATCCTAATAGATTTTACATTCCACATATAGTAGGCTTCTTTTACAGATTTCTTGTTATTCACCAATTTTGCTAAAATAAGAATGTTTTATTCTCTTCTGTGATTTGAATGTTTCCCCCTAATAATGTCTGAATTTTTAGAAAACACATGTATGGCTATAAACTTTGAGAAATGTGATGCTTTTATGATTGTTCATATAATCGGTTTTTCTATCTGGGAAATCTTTAAGCTCTATTCTGTATTACAAATGCTCATAAATTCCATAATGGGATTTTTGCAAATGTCATTGTCACATTATAATTTATAAAACGTTTTTATGATTATGTTCACTCATATAGTAGCCTCAGAACCTAAAACTTTATATATGGATGTAGAAAATTTATTTTATATCTTACTGTGGTTGTGAATCAAAAATTTCAACCTGATGTTTTATGTTCAAAAAGTTCTAGGTCAGGGGTGCCATACCCTTTGTCTTCTCTGGGCCACCTTAGAAGGAGAAGAATGTGTCTTGGGCCACACAGTAAATACACAAACACTAATGAAAGCTGCTGAGCAAAAAAGAAACAAAATGCACAGCAGCCTAGGCATAGTTTTCATGATATCAGCCACCACAGAGAAGCAAAACAAAGGAAAAAAAAGTCCTCACGTAATAGTGCTAATTATGCATGCTGTGGCCCATTTAAAGAGTCTTTTAAAATCATGGAACAGGTCCCAAGATTGTGATCACTAATATGTACGTATCTAAGTAATATAATGTCTTTGGGGTCTTTTTTTTTTTTTTTTTTTTTTGATAGTTTTTATTAGAAAAGTAAAAGAAAAGTAGGCAACATAAAACCACTGGGATATTTGACATTGTATTTGAGAAACTAGTGCAATAATACCTGGTTTCATGGAAGTAGCTGCAATTCTCAGTGAGTTCTCAAGATGCTCATCTGATATTTTGGTTCCAATTTTACTCTTAATATGCTTTATTCTTGAAAATAATTGCTTGCAAATGTGGGTGCTGCCAAAATGCAATGACATGAACACAAGGAAGGCATGATTGTGAAGCAAGGGATATCCGTCTCTGTGAAGACAGGACCTGTACAAGTCTAGCAAGGAGATACCAAATTCTTCTTTAAGTTGACTCAGATTGCAGCTTTGTGCATTCTTTCTAAAAACTGACAGGTAACATACTTACACTGACTGAAAATACAGTTGCAAATGCACCAAAATATTATTTTCTTAGAAATCTTGAATCCTGTTTTCAAATTCCTGTATCAATCAAAAACCAAGGCTACATATTTTTCACTGTTCCCAGATTGTGTTTAGATAACTTGTCAAAAGGCATAAAATTGTTTGCCTTAATTTCAGTTTCATTTGAAATGCTGTTATGGTTGGAACATTGTATTGATAAGTTGGTTTTCACCTTGAAGACACACATTCAATTCATTTAAATGAGCAGTTAAGGGGTGGCGCCTGTGCCTCAGAAGAGTAGGGCACCGGCTCCATATATCAGAGGTGGTGGGCTCAAACCCGGCCCCGGCCAAAAACTGCAAAAAAATAACAAAAAATAAATAAATAAATGAGCAGTTAAGCCACTAAAAATGCCAAGTCAGTAAACCAGCTTTCATCATCAAGTTCTGGCACAAATTTGGTTTTTCATAACATCAACAACTTGACAGTGTTGCAAATAATAAAATCTTTTCAACATATGGCCTCAACTTAGCTACCATACTTCTGGAAAGTAAATAATGTTGCCATAATTAGCATCAACCTTTTTAGGGAATTCCTGGATTTGACAATGAATGATTCAATTTCTGGGATTCTACGAAATTCACAGTCCTGACAACAATTTGCATGATGTTATCCATTCTCAAAGCTTTTGTGCATAGATTTTCTTGATGTATATTTAATGATAGTCTGTCAAATATGACTTCAGGTGGAAATTTTATCATCTTCTATTCATTTTACAAGCCCCTCTCTTTTACCTACCATCACCAGGGCACTATTTGTAACTATATCAGATATGTTCACAATGGCAAAAGAAAATCATTCTGACATATTTTTAATGCTTTGTATAAATTGCTTGATTTAGTTTCACCTTTTAATGGCACTAAAGAAGCCATTTCTTCAGTGATATTAAATTTATCATCAATACCTCTAATAAAAATGGCAAGTTGAGTCATATTTGTACCATCAGTGTTGTCATCCATCACCAAAGCATAAAATTTTAAATTAGCAGCTCAACTCTCCATACTTCTTATGATAGATTTTCCAGTGTTTTCAATTTTCCTGGCTTATAGTCTGTAGAAACAAACTGATTTTAGAAATAGCCATCTTTTTTTTTGGGGGGGGGAATTATATCTGCTATGCTTGTCATACATTGCTTCATAAACTCACCATCAGTAAACGGCCTAGTTTTTTTTCTGTTAAACATCCTACCACATCACTAGCTTTCACAATGGAATCTGTGTAAGTTACAACTTTAAAAGTATTTTGTTGAGAAGACAGCCTTTTTTTTATTTCTGCTATTTTGTCCTTATGACACAATCCTTCATTCACATCAAAATTCAGCAACATGTTTTTGCATATAATGCCTTTTCAAACCATGATCCCTGAAAATTTACACAAATGTCCTTCAAATTAAGCAGAGTGCCTTTATTTCTGCCGTAAAAAAAGTAGTCATCTGCCCACTTTTCATTGCACAATCTTCTTTCATCCTTAATTTTTCTTTGGAGGGGCTTCTGTTTTCTTTTGAAATGTTGTATGTTTGAAATATTATTCCAAGGTTAAAAAAATAAGAATAGATAAGAGATATATTTCGTTGTAATGAAAGTTAACTAACAGGAAGGTAGAAAGCAAGATTTGGGCCCTTGGGCATCTCGCCTGCTGGTGCAGAGCTGGGCTGAGCACTGGGTGTAAAGTGCCCTGGGTGATACGAGGTGCTGCCAAGGTGTGGAAGTAAAAACATGAAAATACTCACCTGGTTTCTAAATAACATTAAATTCCTCCCATGTTGCCATGGGAGGTTGAAATGTTACTGGTAATTGCTGACACACCAAGTTATCAGGAGCACAAGTAAGAACGTGTCATTTGACCGTCTGGAAGAGAACGGCTGGCAGTTTTACCCGAGTAAAACTGGAGCCGCGCATGCGCACATAAGGCGCATACCTGTGTTTCTTTTAAGTGGCAACGCGGTGGTGTCACCTACCAAGCTCATGCTGGAGAACTGTGCCATCGAGTTCCACCACAAAAACCAGATAGTGTTTTGAGTAAGCTTATAATTCTGTGTTGGGCCACATTCATAGCCATCCTGGGCTGCAGGTTGGAAACTCCTGTTCCAGATGAAGGAATCTCTAAGGGAAAGAGAGTGGGGTTGTGAAAATGAATCCCTGCCCCTTGCCCAGAGGACCTGTCAGTCTATTTTTGGAGACAGACACATAACTAACCTATCTGAATCTAAACATATCAGGGATCAGTAGAGACAAACTGAATTTTGGGGAAGGGAAGAAAATACGTACAGAAGAAGATGAAGGGCAGGTGTGCGAGTGTCAGGTGTGTCCCACACCAGGGATGTGTCATCTGAAACCAGGGAGTGGGAGGGCTGCGGCTGAGGTAGGAACGCTGAATGAGGAGCTGGGGGGTTGGTCCTTCCCCTGCATGCCGAATGGATGCTCAAAAGATGTTGTTCAAGATGATGATATAAAAATCCCTGAGTTTAACAGAGATTTAAAGAGTCCAAAGAGTGTGGAAGACGTAGAAAGAGGAGGAATTAGAAAGTCTGTGGACACAGGTAGTAGGACTGGAAATCAGAATAGAAATTTTATTTAAAGATTTTTTGTCACTCGCTTGCCACAACTCAGAAAGAAATTAATGGTATTAGGGAGGGAACAGCCAGAGATGTCTCTTAGAATTCAGGTTAACTAGTTAGTTAACTGTGGTGTCATTGACTGAGCTTTAAACAACGTGAAAAATCTGAGGTTTTGTATAAAATAAATCAGATAGACTTGGGTTCAAATAAGTACACTTCCCTGCACTGCCTTTTCACATTATGAACTTCACTTAATTCTGATTCTTATTTTTGTCCGTAACAAAAGATACATATTTACATATATATGTAAAAAAATAAATAAATAAAAATATGCATCATTTCCCTCCTACAGCTTTTTAAAGCAAATAATGTAAATTACATTACTCTTGTAAATTACACTACTCTTCCTACTATTAACATCATTATCATTATTTTTACTACTGTTGGGGCATAATATATTTGAAGTTTCTGCTGGAGAACTACATGGATGATTACAGTTTAGTAGATGAAGCAAAATGAATCTTGCATTCCGAATAAAGCTTATTAGTGGTAGAATACTTTCTTATACTTGGTATCATGGAAAAGATTGTAGAAAGATCATAACAAGAAAAATACATTGTTCATCTGTGAACAAAGAGTAGATGGGACAACTAAGGCTAAACCAACCAGGTAAGTAACACTAAATGACAGGGAAAATAAAAATATTCTTGCCAGTTCTTCCAAGAGAAGGGAAGACAGATGTTGCAAAGAAATCACAGCAGATGAAAAATTAAAAGTCCGTATATTTGATAATCCAGAAGTCAATTGTAAGCGGTTTTACTGAAATAGTAGAGGGAAAAGCACAGTTCAGTGAATTCAATACTCACTGGTTTAAAACTATGAGTTACCGCTGCAGACTCATTAGAATGGCAAATATCCAGAACATGGAAAACAAAATCCTGCCCGGGAGGTGGAGCAGCCGGACCTCTCCTTCTTTGCTGGTGGGAATGAAACACGGTATAGCTATGTCGGAAGCTAGCCTGGCAGTTTCTTGTAATATTGTACTCTTACCACAGGGGCTAGCAACTATGCCATGTGCTATTTATCCAAAGGAGTTGGAAAACCACTGAATGTTTTATAATGCAGACACGTTTTTAGCACTTTTCTTCATAATTTGCAAAACTTGGAGGCTACTCAAATAATTCTTCAGTAGGTGAATGGATAACGGTTGCGCATCTAAAGAACAGAATATTATTCACTGCTTTAAAAATGAGCTGTCAAACCATGAAAAGCAACTTAAATGTGCATTGTTAACTGGAGGAAGCCAGCGTGAAAGGCTGCACGCTGTATGATTCCATCTTTGTGACACTCTGGACAGAGCAAAACTGGGGGGACAGTGGAAAGATTGGCGGTTGCGCGCAGTCAGGGCGGGAGAGGGAGTAGCGGGAGCGTCCTCCGCGCGACGCTGTGACGCTGAGCACACGTCACTCTGCGTCTCCCAGACTCACGGGCGGGGAGCCCTGAGGTAAACTGTGCACTTGGCGTGACAGCGATGTGCCCTCGCAGGGTGTTCGTGCCTGGCTCCCGGGAGTGTCCCGGGAATTTCTCTAAACCTTCAGAAGCTCTAGTTTGTCGTGAATCTAAAACTGCTCTATGAAGTAAAATTCATTAGAAGAAATTTTAACGGCCTCACTGGGAGGCACACAAGTGAAAACAGCAGCCGTTGATGACCTTGAGAGTCTGTCAGGGGACAGAACGAAGAGAAGGCGGAACATGTCACGTTTGGTGCATTTTCTGAGCCGAGAAGACCGAACATATTCAGAGGCCAAGGTGAGGGTCTCACTCGGGGGCAGGTTAAGGGTTGACGGAGACTAGTAAAGGTTTGATAAAGCGCTGAGGAGAACAGGAGAGAAAAGCCAGTAAGAAAGCGCTGACATACATCTTCCATGTGAATGATCACGTAGTTTTGCGGACAAGCCAAAGGAGCAAAGAGCTGGATCCAGATGAGAATCTGAGAAGAGTCGCAGCACAAGCTTTGCGTCTTGTATTTCCCACAGTTCTGTAGGGCGTTTTGTATAAGGTGTGCACATCACTTGTGGAGCCCAGGAAAATGTGACAAAAGCCACAAGATATTCTACAATTATTTTATTGTGCTTTGCCTTCTTTTCTCATATCATTCCCTATGCTTCATCCATCTTTTATCTGATTATTCATGTTTTCAAAATAATCCCAGGTCACAAAGGAATTTATTTGCATTTGTGGTTACAGGCACATATCCTGTGGAGTATTGTACATTACAAACACAACCTGTAGGAAAAATGAAGATTCAGAAAAGTTCTCTAGGTCATAGAAACAAGTGAGAACACAGGAAATGAAAGACACAATATACTCTGTTTTCTGCTGCTGTTGACTGACAAGATGGGCTAAATAGCAATTACTGTACCTAAAAGAGTTGAGCTTGTCAAATGTTACATCTATAAAAAAGAAAAATATATATATATATACACACACACATACATACACCATTAAAATCAATGGTGTACTTACCCTTGGTCAAGTATTCACCACATAGGATTACTTGTATTTTTCAAGTCTACTATGAAATTAAATAAAAATAATAATGAAAGAACATATATACACACCCATAAAGTACAGGAATATTTGTGGAATTATCTCCTTCACTCAATTCTATATGGATAAAATTGTTCCACTTGATGGTATCAGGGGACACCAAACTGTGACTGTGCTTTCGGACATTCCTATTATGATTTCATCCTTGCTGCTCTCCACATTTCTAAATTCCATTTGCAGAGCTAATTTGGAGAGTATAAAACCATACTTACCAATATTGAGCTATAATGATGTAAAAAGTTTCGATCCAATAGTCATGCCATACTTTTGGTCGATAGCCAGCAATTGCCATTAGTAAGAAGTGCCCAGTCAGTAAGGAAACAGCAAAGGGAGATGAAGTGATCCTTAATGAGCAGAGGAAAATCAATAAGAAATAAAAGGGCCTATCTCTTAAAATGAATGAAGAGACCAACTGATGTTTGCACTACATTTATTTCATGTGAGTCCTTGCTCTACGCAGTAAAGCTCAGCACAAAACACTTCTTTATTGCTCTCATTCTTTCTGATTGTGAGCCCATTTTAGATTTTATACACCGATTGTGCCTAGTAATACACTGAAACGTGTTTCTTATTTTTAAAAAGAAAGGGTTAAAGAGACAAATTTAAAGCAAGCCCCACACTGGGCAAGTTTCTGTATCATAGCAAGCTAGAAACTTGACTGTCGCCCTCAATAGCATCACTCTGAAGGGCCTAATCTGGACTAAGCGAAGAGCAGCATGAGAAGAGGCAGCTGAGCATGGAGGTCAGCCTTGGAACTAACTTAATTTAGTGTTCTGTCTTGAAACATATAAAAGGCTTATCAGGAAAACATCAAAGAGGAATCCCTACGTCTTTGAAGAGCTATTCATAGACTCCAGAAGTATAAATTCAAACTTTGATAAGAACAGACAATGGAACTGGGAAGTTGCACTTGCCTGTCACTCTGGTTTGCTTTTCCTGTTGTTAAGCTTTCTCAGCTTCTGTTCAACAACACTATTTTACTAAATCCATGGGTTTAGCTGGACCTACAAAAGCATGGGGATTCAGGATTTCAGGGGACTGCAGCCTACCTCCTTCCTGCTCAAAAAAACCTACTGCTTTATGTTTTCCAAGGATGATATAGAACCAGGTGAATATCCAGACCTCAAGGGTGGAAAGAAAATCTGTATACAGGGACATTTTTTCTAAAGCTGACACTTTTCATAAGGGCAAGAAAAGAGTTGGTTTTCTTCTTTCCTTACTACACAAATGAGTTTAGCAACTCAAGTCCTTAAATTCCAAGTGAACTCTATGTGTTATTCAGTGTCAAAGATGCCCCTCCATGTCTTACAGCTCTTCTTGTGAGCTATACTAGGGTTAGTATATGTGAACAATCGAATATGGCAGAAGAAATGGAATGCCCCTTCTGAGTTTAGATTATAGAGACAGAACTTGCACCTTGGTTCCCCTCTCTCTTAGATCACTCAATCTTGGAAAAGTCCTTCTTAGATAAAATAATCTTGGGAAAGGCTTATGTATTGTCCTCCATGGCCAGGAACTACAACTTTTTACCAAAGCTGCATGAGTGAACTTGGAAACAGTTCTTTAAGCTATGTGAAAATGCACCTAAACAAAAGCACAATTGCAATCTCGTGAATGACCCAATGCCAGAAACACTTAACTAAAATACTTTTGAATTACAGAATGTTAAATAGTAATATATAAACAATACAGGTTATCCCATCTTCACTGAGACAATATCTTCATTTAAGAAATGATTGTTTTCTAAATGAGTGATGTCAAAGCCTTTTAGTTTATCCCTGATCAAGTGGGATTGATTCCTGGTATGCAAGAAGGGTTCAATATATGCAAATCAACAAATGTGATATACCACATTAACAGAATAAAAAATAAAAATCATGATTATCTCATTAATGATGTAAAAAGTTGTTGACAAAATTCAACATCACTTCATGGTAAAAATTTCCAACCAAATATGAAAGAAATGAACCTTAAGACAATAAAGACGATTTATCACAAGGCCACAGCTGACATCATACTCAGTGGTACAAAGTGGTACAAAATTTCTTCTAAAATCTGGAAGATGACAAGGATACTCACTGTCACCACCTCCATTTAGTCAAGTACTGGAAGTCCTGGCCACAGCAATTAAGCAAAAGTACATACATACATGTCATCCAAATCTAAAAGGAAAAGGGAATTGTTTCTTTTGGCAGAGGTCATGATTTTACATGTAGAAAACATCAAAGGCTCCACCAAAAAACTATTTGAACTAATAAAAATTATATTAAGATTGCAAGATACAAAATCATTATAGAAAAATGAGTTACATTTCTACACGCAACAACAAATCATATGAAAAGTGATTTAAAAAGTAATCACTTTCCAATAGCATAAATAAATTACCTAGGAATCCATAGGAATACATTTAATCAAGGAGGTTAAAGATATGTACACTGAAAATGCTAAAACATTGATTAAAATTTTGAAGAAGACACAAAAGAATGGATGTGTATCCCATGCTTCGGGGTGGATGAATTAGTATTGCTAATATATTCATACTTCCCTCAGTGATCAACCAATTCAATGTGTTTTCTATCAAAATTTTAATGACATTTGTCAAAGACAAAAAAAATTCCAAAAATTCATATAGAATAAAAAAAGACTACAGATAGCTAAAGCAATGTGGAGCAAGAAGAACAAATCTAGAGGCATCACACTTCCTGACTCCAAAACAGATTACTAACCTACAGTAATCAAATAGAATAATGTTGGCATAAAGACAGATACATAGAATAGAAGGCCCAGAAGTAAAACCACAAATATATGATCATCTAATCTTCAACTAAAACACCAAGAATGCACAATAGGCAAAATAGAATCTCTTCAGTAAGAACAGACTTGGAAAAACTAGATATCTGCACTTAAAAGCATGAAATTGGACCTTTATCTTCCACTACTCACAAAAATAAACTAAAAGTGGGTTAGAGACTTAAACATAAGACATGATACAGCACAACTCTTGGAATAAAATAGAGGGAAAAACCACTATGGCACTGGTCTGGGAAATGATTTTTGGATAGGACTATAAAAGCACCAGAAATTAAAGCAAAAATAAACAATAGGGACTACATTAAACTATAAGGCTCTGCACAGAAGGGGAACCAGCAATGAAACAAAAAGGCAGCCTATTAGTAAAAGTAAATATTTGCAAACTGTGTATCTAATCAGGCATTAATAATCAAAATATGTAAGGAATTCACAAGTTAGTAACAAAAAGAACCCAAATAATTCAATGTAGAAATGGGGAAAGAACTTGAACTGACATTTCTTCAAAGAGGTCATAAGAAAACCGAGGTGCCTGGATTGCCAAATTACATTTACAGCAATGGAGGGAAACGTCTGGTGGCTCCTGGTGACAACCAGCAAGAGCTGCGTCCCTCCCTGCGGTGGGTGTCAGTGCAAGGGCTGCGCAGGGTGATCCTGACTCCCTCACATTCTTCCAGGGTATCAGATCTATCTGGATCTCACAGTAGGAGGAAAACGTGATGGTCACTCCCTTCCTAGGTCTGAGGGAAGTATCTGCTTGTAAATACTTGACTCAATACACCAAGGGTCTTTCTATGAGTCTTCTTTGAGGGTTGTTAACATAGATTCTCCACGCAGTCAGCATGTCTGTAAGGAGAGTGAGTCCAGGGAATGCCATACAAGGGTGCAGGGAGTGAACCTCGAAGGTATAGCTACCAGGAGCGATAGTCGTCCCTCGCAGAAGTCCAGCGCTTTGTGTGAAATAGCATCTAGACTCAGGTAAGCATACTGGTGTGCATTCAGAGATTGGCCTGGCTCCAGGGGGCCGGCACGTGTCTGGGCATTACTCCCTTTGGTAAATCTATTCAGAGCCCTACATCACTGCTTTATCTGTCAAGATCTGACCTGAGAAATCAAATGATGATGAGTGACGTCCAATAAGAAATTTATCACAGAGATTTTCAGCTCTCTCAAGCTCCTGCCTGTGAACCTTGATCTGGGCCTCAAGTCTCAAAATGGCATCTAGGCAAAGGGTTGAGAAGAAAAACTGGATGTGAGTGGGAGAAAGTGGAGAAGAGGTGGAACCCAGGAGGCTAAATGGAGACCCACACCCATCTCATCCCACCAGCAAACCCACCAGACGTACATGCCCTGTAGGAGAAGCTCAAATGCAGAGCTCTGGGTTAACTGAGAGTTCTTCATGATAGCATTTTCTCAGCTGACTCCCACCACTCCTGCTCATCCCCCAACTCTTTACAGAGCATTACACATTAGTCACAAGGCTATCAAATAATCAGCTGAAATTAAACTACAGTTATATTCAGGAAGCTGGCCAATTTCCGAGGGAACTTTTATAGTACACACAGTTTTCTGAGAGGGTGTTTCTCAATATAGTAAAATGGAATCTTTCTCTTACACTTTAAGGGTCAGTGTCCTGCAGTGGTAATATTAAAAGATTTATTGGTTAGGCAGCACCTATGGCTCAAGGGAGTAGGGTGCTGGCCCCATGTACTGGAGGTGGCAGGTTCAAACCCAGCCCCTGCCAAAGACTGCAAAAAAAAAAAAAAAAAAAAAAAAAAAAAAAAATTTTTTTTTCACTGAAAAAAAATTACGAGTTAAAACAATGATGTTACAAAATTTTTAGTTTTTTTTGTATTTTTTTATAATAAAATTTTTTTTGTTTTGGTAGCACCTTTGGGACAAGGGTTTTGGGTGGTGGCCCCATTTAATGGTGGTGGCAGTTTCAAAACCCCCCCCTGCCAAATAATGCAAAAAAAAAAAAAAAAAAAAAAAAAAAAAA
>CAUYPK010053062.1:0-13167 GCA_963574355.1 Loris lydekkerianus | reverse complement strand
GCTGGCTCTCTGTGTCCTCAAAGGGATGATTGTAGGCAGGTCCCACCGGCCAGAGATGTCTGGAGTCTTGTCTCCCCAGATTCGCCAGGCCCAGTTACAGGGAAGCTGTTACTCAGCTGCCATCTTTAATCCGAGTCACTTTACATCTTTTGTATTAACCTTTTGGGGGTGGAACACCTATATCATTTTCTATCTGGGACTTGAGTGCCCAAGGATTTTGTTATCCTCAGGGTGCCTGGAATCAATCCCCCTTGGGTACCAAGAGAGGATTGTTGTAAAACAATCCAAATGGCTGAATTAGAGGATACCCTTAAGGATGGATATGTGCCCATCGACCCACAAATGGACTAGCAAATTGTGGTACATGTATACCATGGAATACTATGCAGTCTTAAAGAAAGATGAAGACTACCTCCTTCATGTTTACATGGATGGAGCTGGAACATATTCTCCTTAGCAAAGTATCCCAGGAATGGAAGAAAAAGTATCCAATATACTCAGCCCTACTATGAAGCTGAACTATAGCTTTCACATGAAGGCTGTAACCCAACTATAGCACAAGACTATGGGGAAAGGACCAAGGAAGGGGAAGGGAGGGGGGAGGTTTGGGTGGAGGGAGGGCTATGGGTCGGGCCACATCTATGGTGCATATTTTTATCTATAATAAAAATAAAAAAAATCAAAAAAACAAAAACAAAAACGCATAATCTGTAATCTCAGCTTCTCCCACTGCTGCTAACTGAGCCCCACTCAGCCTCTCCTGAACCTGCCCTGTACTGACACCCTTGACCCAATACAAGTTAATCATTCCTTCCAGGCCTCAGGCCACATGGAGGTGCCTGCTGGGGCCGAGCGTCCTCAGGAGCTTCTGCTGAGCAGGGTGTGGGGTGGGCTGCAGTGAGACAATATGCTCCTCTGTCTGCTCCATCAGAATTTTTTCTCTGACCAGCGTCTTCCACTGTGGCTAGTTAGAAAAGCTCTACCCTTGTAGGGAAAAATGTTGATTTTACTTTTTATCATCATTTGTTTATCTGCCCTTAGGGAAGGAGCAGGGAGAGAGAAAGGATAAAATTGTTCCATTTCTGCTGAGAAATGTGTGGGGAGTCAAATTAATTGTTCTATGGAAATCTTGGACTTAAATACTAGCACGGGGGTGGTATTGAGATTCTGTACGCCCCCTTTCAAGAGATAAAATGCTGCCAACTGAAAAACCACTGGAAAGGTGAGTAATTCATTATAAAAGCCAAACTTCCCCTCTATTCTTTTTGTAGATGCTGGTGTTGTTTCAAGTAAGTCCTCATCTATAGGGGGGGGGCTGCGTCAGACCCCAAAGCTCTCATTCCTCTGTTCTTCACCCTTTCCTTTTCTCATTCACTAATTCATTGAAGAACTACTTTGGAGTATTTCTATGTTTATTTGTATGTTTATTATAATACACATTTGTATAATGTACGATTGTACAGTAAAGAATTTGGCTGGGCTTTGTGCCTCTGAACCTTGCGATATCGTGAGCGATAGCAGTGTTGTTGTTACCGTGGTAGGTTTCTCAGCTTCTGCTGAGAGTATATGCAAGGAAATAACTTGGGGGGCCGCCCTGGTGGAAAGACCAACCATGTGGCCGACTGTTGGGGCTTTGAGTCAAGTGACATCAGCCCTTCAGCTCTCCAAACAGAGGGGAACTAAAGATTGAGTCCAATTTTGTGGCCAGTGATTCAATCTGGCATGGGTAAGAAATGAAGCCCCAGTAAAAACTCTGGACACTGAATCCTATGGCTCTCCTGGCAGACGACACTCCGTGTAGAATGGTGCACATCAGTGCACTTGGGGTCGGGTAATGAGTCCTGTCTCCGTGGAGAGAGAGTACCAGACACTTTGCATCTGGAACCACTCCACACCTTGTCCTATGGATCTCCTTTTTTTTTTTGGACAGAGTCTCACTTTGTCACCCTCTGTAGAGTGCTGTAACATCACAGCTCACAGCAACCTTCAGCACTTGGACTTAAGTGATTCTCTTACCTCAGCTCCTGAGTAGTTGGGACTAAAGGCACCCTCCACAACGCCTGGCTATTTTTTGTTACAGTTTGACCAGAGCCGGATTTGAACCTGCCACCCTTGGCATATAGGGCCGGCGCCCTACCCGCTGAGCCACAGGTGCCGCCCTGGGTCTCCTCTTTTGACTTATTCTGGTTTGCATTTTTTACTATACCAAAATTATAATGTAAGTAGAGCACTTTCCTGAGTCCTGTGAATTGTTCTGGGAAATTATCAAACCTGAGAGGATGGAGGGAACCCCCAAATTTGCATCCAGATGTTCAGAGGTGTTGGTGCCCTGGGAACCCCTGAGCCTGCAGCTGGTGTGTGAGGGCAGTTTTGTGAAGGGCTGTGTTCTTTACCTCTAGGCAGCCAGCCTCTGAAGTCATTACAGAGCTCCTGTGTACAGGTGATAGGCACCAGGAGAGCAGAATGATCAGCACTGTTTGGAACGAGGCTTTGCTGTGCTTTTGCTAAGCCTCTGAGCGCTCCCTTGAGTGGCTGGCAGGGAACTGGGCCTGCAGACACCTGGCTCACTCTCTGCCCTTGGGACTGGTCTTAACAGTCCCACCTTCTCCTCTGTGCTCCTGAGCACACTTCTGTTTGCGTTCTAATTTCTGTTTTCACACCCTCCTTTGTCTCAACTTCCATCCTTATCAGAGGCTTCTCGTAATGCCCACCCCAGGGGCCTTTCTGCCCAGGCTCTCTCGGGTCCATGACAGTGGAGTTCATGCAGCAGTTATGGGGACTCTGAGTCCTGGGACTTGACGGCTACTTCCTGTGGATCAGCCTCTCCTGAGCTCACCTGTAGGATGATATTTAAAAATAAACATATCCTACATCAAGCACACAAAGTAAATTCAGTGTGAGTTTAAAATGACTTACTTTTCTTCCAGAAGCTTAAGGAATCTGGACCCCCCTGGGTTACTCACAGAGCTAGGCTTTTTTGGAGTTGTAAATTCCTTAGGCCTTGTCTCTGAAGCAGTACACCCCGTGAAGCCTGAGATCCAAGGGCATGCCACCCTTCCTCAGAGATTGACAGAGGGTTGACATATGTTAATAACATATTGTCAGAGGTCCATAGATATTCTGCCCTGAAGGAAGGACATAGTCATTACTTCATACTGGGTAAACTGAGTGAATGCTTGAGGATATTCAATTCCCCTGTGGGTACTTCAGTCCTTGTGCCCTGCTCGGAAATTAGTCATTGTCTAGAAAAAAAGAGAGATTTACTACAAAAGTGATTGTATTGATATGTAAAAAAAGAAAGTAAGAAAATGAGGAAACTAATCATTAAGGGATTAAGTGTGTATGTGACTGAAAAAGTATAAAACCTAAACTTGAAATAAAAAACTTTGCTATATGCCATATTATGGTGTATAGTCTGTTTCTTGACTTAATAATTACAGGAGCGAGTTTACACCTACGGCAAAGCTTCTGTTCGTTCGCGTCTCCAGTCACGCAACATCACCCCTCTTGGTTTGGTTTGTGTTTTTGTTGGGCTTCTTTGGATTAGAGTCTGGGTTCCATAGTGTCCATGTGGCTCAGAGGTTGCATTGCTTCAAAACACTGCTTCCAGAATCTTCTGTGGGCTATACACAGTCTCTGAGTAGGAGGAGCGTTGATTCGTGGTTTTCCCAGACACTGTCATCCCACCTAGGCCTGCATCACCCCTGCTTGGCTGCCTGAGGAAGAGACGCACCTCAGCTCCCAGAGAACAGCCTTGAGGGCTCCAAACCCCACCCAGACTGTGGTGTCTCCACTCAGCCCTCTCTGGCTCTCGGGTGGGGTCTAGACACTGCTGCCCTCAGGTCTGGAGGGGACATGTTCCACCATGTCTGATAATCCTAGGTCATTTTAGCAGGATCATGAAGGTCAAGGCTTAACATGGCATAAATCTGAGGCCATTTGCCAGGTCTCAGATTAGCCTAATCAGGCTACATGCTTGATTTCTTGCAAATCCAGGCAATGACCGTGGTGCAATGGGAAGCTGCAAGTCAGCCGTGGAGTCTGCACAGCCTCTCACAAGGGCACCGAATGATGGAGGGATGGATGAACAGATGGAGAGAGAGAAAGGTACAACGATGACATTACAATTCATCTTTGGAAGCAGAAAAAATAGAGAATCAGTAATACGTGGGGAAAAATAGAGGAAAATATTAGAAAACACACATCTGCAGAGACATTGATCTTCCACTTTAGAGGCATAGGCTATGGATGAATTGTCTGTCCAGCCAGCCTGCCGGCCAGAGGTCCAGGGACCTATAAGAACCTCCCACCCCTTTTCCTTAAACCTCTAATACAGGGTTAGTCAACAGTGGGGCACCTGTTTCTATAAACGAACTTCTACTGGCACATAGTCTTGCCCCTTTATTTACATGTTGTCTATGGCTGCTTTCTCTCTACAGAGAGAGGTGAGTAGTTGTAACAAAGACCATACAGCCAGCAAACTTAAAAATATACACTATCTGGATCTTCACAGAAACTTCGCTGAGTCCTGTCGTAGCAAATCAACCTAGTGGAGCAGAAAGAAAGAATATTTGGGAATTAGACAAAGCTGGGTGCAAATCCCGTCTGTGAACCTGGTAGCGGCAGTGCTAGAACTTTACACAAGACAGAACTGGCAATTTGGGAATGAGGAGAGCTAAGAGATTCACCTTAAAACCATACTAGTAAAAAAAAAATTTTAGGGTGACACCTGTGGCTCAAAGGAGTAGGGTGCCGGCCCCATACACAAGAGGTGGTGGGTTCAAACCCAGCCCTGGCCAAAAACTGCAAAAAAAAAAAAAAATTAAAAAAACATAAATCTATTGATTTTTTTCATTTAGCAAATATTTACTATAAATGCATACTATGTGCCAGATGTTATTCTAGGTGCTAGCTCTACCGAAACAAAAAAACCGTAACATCCGAGTCTTCACGGGGCTTAAGCTCTAGATGGGAGGACAGACAGGAAGGGGATGAACATCCAGGCTCTCGGTAGCGTCCAGGAAGCGTCCACCCCAGGACCTGCACTCATTAACCTCCCTTAGCCTCAATTTCCTCATCCATAAAGGTGGTTCGTTATGGCTCCTTCTCAGGACAGTAACAAGGATGAAATAAGCACACATTCCCCACCACAGGCCGAGTGCACAGTTGGTGCCCAGAGGGGAGTTATGTTCCTTTTCAGCAATCCAGAAGGTTTCTATATATCTTAGGAGGGAGGAGCACCCAGGATGCTTTTTTGTTTGTTTGTTTGTTTTTGCAGGTTTTGGCCAGGGCTGGGCTTAAACCGGCCACCTCCGGCATATGGGGCCAGCGCCCTACTCCTTTGAGCTACAGGCGCCGCCCCCCAGGATGTTTTTAAATCTCAGAATATGACTTGGTTCTGTGGATTGCTTTTGCAATGCCTGAGTCAAAGTCGTAAGGGTGCCTACCACCCAGATAGTGCACACTGTACACATTGGGTGTGGCTTCACCCGTCCCCTCCTCCCCTCTCCAACCTGCTTGATATCCGCTGAGTTTTACTCCCCTCCATGCACAGGGGTGCTGATGGGTTAGTTCCAATTTAACAGTGAGTACATGTGCTGTTAGTTTTAACATTCTTGCAAAACTTTACTTAGAAGAACGGTCTCCAGGTCCATCCAAATTGCTGCAAAAGGTATTAACTTTTTTTATGGTTGAGTAGTACTCGGTGGTATACATACACCATATTTTCTTAATCTACTCATGAATTGATGGACACTTGGGATGATTCCACATCTTTGTGTCTGTGACTTGTGCTGCAATGAACATTCTAACACAGCATCTTTTTGATAAAATGGCTTTTTTTTTTTTTCCACTGGGTAAATACTCAGGAGTAAGATTGCTGGATCAAATGGTAGGTCTGCGTTGGGTTCTTTGAGTACCGTATATACTCGAGTATAAGCCGAGTTTTTGCCAGCACAAAATTTGTGCCGAAAACCCCAAGCTCGGCTTATACTTGGGTCATACAGGTTATTTGATTTGGTGATTGTGATTTAGCTTGATTACCTGTTAAGCTACGGTTTTCTGCTCTTTATTTAAAGTTTTAAAGTTGTTGTTGCTAGTTTACAGTTTTTCTTTAGCAATAAATATTGAAAAGCATTTAACCTACTGATTCCTCAATTATTGTAATTGTTTTGGGTATATATTTTTATTTTTGAAATTTACCAGTGACTGCTGCATTTTCCACCTTGGTTTATACTCGAGTCACTAAGTTTTCCCAGTTTTTAGGATAAAATTAAGGGGGCGGGCTTATACTCGGGTCGGCTTATACTCGAGTATATACAGTACTTTTCTGTGGTCCAAAAAGCTGTCATATTTTATTTTCCTCATTCTTATTAATTTTATCTCACAATTAGAAACAAAACTGCAATGAACATCAATCAATGTTATCTGAATTACCTATATACTCGAGTATAAGCCGAGTTTTTCGGCACAAAATTTGTGCCGAAAAACCCGAACTGGGCACAAATTTTGTGCTGAAAAAACTCAGCTTATACTCGAGTATATATGGTACCTATGACACTTATTTCAGAAGTCAGACCATGAGGTTAAAAAAAAAAGCAATATTTTGGCTCGGCACCCATAGCTCAGAGAGTAGGGTGCCAGCCACATACACCAAGGCTAGCAGGTTCGAGCCCACCCGAGCCATTGTTAAACAACAACTACAACTGCAACCAAAAAATAGCCAGGCGTTGTGGCGGGCGCCTTTAGTCCCAGCTACTTGGGAGGTGGAGACAGGAGACTCGCTTGAACCCAGGAGTTGGAGGTTGCTGTGAGGTGTGATGATATGGCACTCTACCCAGGGCGACAGCTTGAGGCTCTGTCTAAAAAAAAAAACTATCCATAATGTTATACATAAAATAAAAGATATTTGGCTTCAAAAAATTATACTTTTAAAAAAAAGTCAGGCGTTGTGGCTCACAGATGTAATCTCAGCACTTTGGGAGTCTAAGGCCAGAGGACTGGTTGAGATCAAAAGTTCAAGGACAGCATGGGAAAAGAACTAGACTCAATCTCTACAAAGAATACAAAGTTTAGGCCAGGTGCAGTGGCTCATGACTATAATCCTAGCACTTTGGGAAGCCAAAGCGGGGGGATTACTTGAGCTCAGGAGTTTGAGACCAGCCTGAGCAATAAGTGAGACCCCTATCTCTACAAAAGTAGAAAAACTAGCCAGGTGTTGTAGCAAGAGCCTATGATTATAGGTACTCAGGAGGCTGAGGCAAGAAGATGGCTTGAACCCAAGAGTTTGATGGCAGGTGCCTATAGTCCCAGCTACTTGGGAGACTGAAGCAGGAGAATCACTTGAGCTCAGACACTTGAAGGCTGCAGTGAGCTACAATGACACCACTGCACTCCAGCCTGGGCATAAGAGCAAGACCCTGTCTCAAAAACAAAAAAACAAACAAAAACTGTGCTCTGAGATTTCAATCTTGTGGAATAGTGCCCTTCCGGCAAAGACTGATACCCAACAAGATATTTTAGTTATCAGCAGGCATGCATACGAACATGTCTATCTGTATCTGCATTTACAACTTTCAATAATGAACCTCAAAATCTTTATTCAAAAGATTACACAATTTTAATCCTAAATCCATGAGATAAATGCTTACCCTTCACAACACTACTCAGGTGTTAGCCAGCTCTGAAACTTTTTTTTTTTTTTTTTTTTGAGACAGAGTCTCACTTTTTCACCCTCGGTAGAGTGCTATAATGTCACAGCTCACAGCAACCTCCATCTCTTCGGCTTAAGTGATTCTCTTGCCTCAGCCTCCCAAGTAGCCGAGACTACAGGCGCCCCCAAAACACCTAGCTATTTTTTTTTTAAGAGATGAGGTCTCTCTCTCTGGCTCAGGCTGGTCTCGAACTGCTGAGCTCAGGCTTTCCCCCACCTCGGCTTCCCAGAGTGCTAGGATACAGGCGTGAGCCACTGCGCCCAGCAACCTCTGAAACTTTCCTTAACGGTCAAACTTAGTCTCTTCTCTTCTTTATATATAAGATAATTAGCCTAAGCAAGAGTTAGACCATGTCTCTACTAAAAATGGAAAAACTGAGGCAAGAGGATCACTTGAGCTCAAAGTTAGAGGGCTCTATGAGCTATGACGCTATGACACTCTACCTAGGGCAATAGCTTGAGATTCGGTCTCAAAAAAAAAAAAAAAAAGAAAAGATAATTACATGACTATATTTATATTTCTGATCTGAAATGATTTGTTAATAACCTGTTTCCTCCAGCAGAATATAGGCTCCATATGGCAGAGATTGTGTTATAATCATCTCTGTGTTCCTAACACTGCACATGAAAAAACAGAACCTCTGAATTATTGAATCTTTTTCTTTCTTTTCCTTCCTTTTTTTTGCAGTTTTTGGCCAGGGCTGGGTTTGAACGTACCACCTCTGGTATATGGGGCCGGCGCCCTACTCCTTTGAGCCACAGGTGCTGCCCCTGTTGAATCTTTTTTTTTTTTGGTAGAGACAGAGTCTCATTTTTCGCCCTCGGTAGAGTGCCATGGCGTCACTGCTCACAGCAACCTTCGACTCCTGGGCTTAGGCGATTCTCTTGCCTCAGCCTCCCGAGTAGCTGGGACCACAGGTTGCAGTTTGGCCAGGGCTGGGTTTGAACCCACCACCCTCTGTATATGGGACCGGCGGTCTACCCACTGAGCCACAGGCGCCGCCCTGAATCTTTTGAATAAAGATATAATTCAGGCCAGGTGTGGTGGCTCAGACCTCTAATCCTAGCACTGTGGGAAACCAAGGCAGGTAAATTGCTTGAGCTCACAGGTTTCAGACCAGCCTGAGCTGGAACGAGATCTCATCTCTAAAAATAGCCAGGCATTGCGGCGGGCACCTGTAGTACCAGCTACTTGGGAGGCTGAGGCAAGAAAATCACTTGAGCCCAGGAGTTTGAGGGTGCTGTGAGCTGTGTGGTGCCACAGCACTTTACTGAGGGCCACAAAGTGAGACTCTGTCTCAAAGAAAAAAAAAAAGATAAAATTCAGCAGAATTTTCACATAGCAATCACTTCTGTAAACATAGTCATGAGCCAGAAGACGGTCAACAACAAACCACAAATACAACGGTGATCCCATAAGATTACAATACCATATTTTTACTGTTTCTTTTCTACATTTAGAGACATAAATACTTACCATTGCGTTAGAACTGCCTACAGTATTCACTACAATAACTTACTAAAAGCAAAAGGCTATAGCCTAAGTGCATTAGAGGTTATACCATTTAGATTTGTATATATATATACATCATTAAGAGACATGACTTCACCTCACATCTTAATGCCAGATACTCTTCTTACTATGTTACAATTCTCTCATGAGACTTATATTAATAGTGGAATTATGTTAAGCTCTGCTTTTTGCACCTTTTTTTCAATAATAATTCGGCACATACTAAATGAAAATGTAATTTCAGGGTCAACTTTTAAAAATGATTGCTTTTAAATCCGCTCACCACATTTACCCAAATTCTACACAATATAATGTAACATAAAACAAATAATAACATTAGCCTAATGCACCTATTAAAATTCATTTTTTCTTCGATAAGAAAGTTTATTTAAATTGTTACAACAGGCGCCAGCTACATACACCTGAGCTGGAGGGTTCGAATCCAGCCGGGGCACACCAAATAACAATGACGGTTCAACCAAAATATAGCCGGGCGTTGCAGTGGGTGCCTGTAGTCCAAGCTACTTGGGAGGCGGAGGCAAGAGAACTGCTTGAGCCCAGGAGTTTGAGGTTGCTGTGAGCTGTGATGCTATGGCACTCTACTCAGGGCAACAGCTTGAGCTGTTTTCTTTTTTTTTTTTTTTGTAGAGACAGAGTCTCTCTTTATCGCCCTTGGTAGAGTGCTGGGGCGTCACACTGCTCACAGCAACCTCCAACTCCTGGGCTTAGGCAATTCTCTTGCCTCAGCTTTCCTATTAGCTGGGACCACAGGTACTTGCCACAACGCCTGGCTATTTTTTTGTTGCAGTTTGGCTGGGGCTGGATTTGAACCCGCCACCCTTGGTATATGGTGCCCTATCCACTGAGACACAGGCGCCACCCTAAGAAATAAATTTTATTGCATATATTAAAGGCACATAACAGGACATCAGTAAAATGGTTACTACAGTGAAACAAATTAACATACCCACCATAACACATAGTGACTCATTAGCTATTAAAATCCTAAAGACTAATGGTCATCCTTTGATGTTTAACTAATAATGTTATTCTTTGCAATAATTTGCTACTTCCAAATTTAGTTTGAATAGATCAGAAAAACTATTTTGGTGTCTATTATTAATTTTTTTTTAAGGGGCCATGATAATCTTCTCTGTATTGTTCCAATTTTAGTACAAGTGCTGCCAAAGAGAGTGCTCTATTATTAAATTTTAAGTAACCTGACAGCAAGACTTTTTCTAGAATTAATGGAAAACCTTTTCTGCATATGAATACACATTTATAACATACTATTATATGAAATGAGCTTATGGAAAAATAATTCTATTTTATAAATCATAGGAATATTATAGACACTGAAACATTTATGATTTGTTAGCCAGGTATTAAACAGAACCATCCACAAAGTACAACTTACTGATTCACTAATAATTTAACTAGTCATGGTTACTATCAATTGATAAAATAGTTTCTACTTTAATCAAACCATAAATATTTCAAAATGACACCCTATAACATTCTGTAAAGAGTTCTTATGCTAGCAGTTTTGTGTTCCTGCTCAGTCAAAGGCTCACCTGACAGGTCCAGCTCCTCAGTGGAAGACAAATTGGCCAGACTCCAGCTGTCACTTCGGGCTGCCAGGACAAACTTATGAGCACTGATGTGCCTGCCCCCAACCTTTATCTTCAGATCACTAAAGAAGAAAAATATCCAGATATAAAAAAGTCATCATAACAGAATTCACAACTGATAGATACATTAGTATTGATTGATCAAAATGTATCTGCAAAAGAAAAGACTTCACAACAAAATTATTTCTTCTTAGCTGGGCCTGGGGGGTTCATGCTTGTAATCTTAGCACTCTGAGGAAGACCAAGTGGGAGGATCTCTTGAGCTCAGGAATTTGAGACCAGTATGAGCAACAGTGAGACTCCATCTCTACTAAAAACAGAAAAATTAGCCAGGCATTATGGCACATGGCTGTAGTCCCAGCTACTCGGGAGGCTAAGAAAGGAGGACGGTTTGAGCTCAAGCAATCCTCTTGCAGCAGCCTCCTGAATAGCTGGGACTACAGGCGCCTGTCATAATGCCTGGCTATTTTTTGTTTGTTTGTTTTTAGAGAAGAGGTCTCGCTCTGGCTTAGGCTTGTCTCGAACCTGTGAGCTCAGGCAGTCCCCACCTTGGCCTCCCAGTGAAAGATAAGTCTTTCACATTCTGATACATGGGAACTAAATATTAAAATTAAAAACAGACTTGACACCTGTAGCACAGTGGTTACGGCACCAGCCACATACACCAAAGCTGATGGGTACGAAACTGGCCCGGGCCAGCTAAACAACAATGACTACTACAACAAAAAATAGCCAGGCACTGTGGCAGGTGCCTGTAGTCCCAATTACTTGGGAGGCTGAAGCAAGACGATAACTCAAGCTCAAGAGTTAGAGGTTGCTGTGAGCTGTGATGCCACGGCACTCTACCAAGGGCAACATAGTGAGACTCTGTCTCAAAAAGAAAAAAAAAAAATTAAAAACAATTGACCTTATTAAAAAAAAAAAAAAAAAAAAAAAAAAGCAGTTGATCTCATGGAGACAGTAAAATGATGATTACCAGGGCCTAGAAAGGGTAGTGGGATGTAGGGATAAGGTGGGAATGGTTAATGGGTACAAAAATAGAGAGTTAGATAGAATGAACAGTATTTGATAATACTATTGAACAAAAAGTTAGGGTATACTTTAAAATAACTGCAAGAAAGAAAAAAAAAAAAAAAAGAAAGGGCAACAAAGTGAGACTGTCTCAACAAAAAAAAAGGAAAAAAAAAGACGTCTTGTCTTTCTGTGATTGGCTTATTTTACTTAATGTAGTATTCTCCAGTTTCATTCATGTTGTTGCAAATGACAGGATTTCTCATTCTTTTTTATGGTTATATGCATATGTACAATTTATTAATCTATTCCTTTACTGATGGACACTTAGGCTGATTCTAACTCTTGGCTATTGTGAACAGTGCTACAATAAACATGAAAGTGCAGGCATCTTTTTGATATACTGAATTCCTTTCTTTTGGATACATACCCAGCAGTGGGATTGCTGGGCCAAATGGTAGTTCTATTTTTAGTTTCTTGAGGAATCTCCATACTGTTCTTCAGAATGGTTGCACTAATTTAAATTCCCACTAACAGTGTATGAGGGTTCGCCTCTCTCCACATCTTCACCAGCAATCATGGCAAAATTATTTCTATATTAGCACTGAATTCTGATGGGTCATGCTGTTAATATGTTGTTAGAAATTTTTCTATTAGAAACTTCTAGCTGTAATTCACATGGGAGGCTCTGCTTTTAAATATATCTTCTAATGGGATTCTTATGGTGGTGAACCTACAAATTAAGTAGGATGATTATTAACATTCATTAAAAAGTAGAAGATTTTTAAGAACAAATCAAGGTAAACCATCAAGTAAAGAAAGATGGAAAGCATAAAGATTGTAACGACAGCTCTGAGACTACAACACTGCTACAATCCACGGTAACACTCGGGCAAGGTTAAACAGAACAAATCAGCTTTGACAAAGCAGTCAAGAATATGACACTCACCAGGTGCCTGAGGCCTAGTGCAACTTCCTGAGCCTGACTAGAAGTAGATCCATCGAGCTACTTCCGTGTAGCAACGACTCAGCAAGGCCCGGCCTGAAACTGCCTCTACCTAGATACAGCCAATGTGGTACCATGCCATTGGCCAAACCCTGTCACGCACCTCATCCCTCGCCTTCTTTCCCAGCCCCTTCCCCATGCTCTTTATAAGTGGCTGCCTGATGCAATAAAGTTGAGTTCCTGCTTAAAAAAAGAAAAGAATTGAAATCAGAAAGGAAGAGCAAAGAGAGGGAAGGAGGGAGGGGAGTGGGGCTTTGGTGTGTGCCACACCTTTTGGGCGCAAGACACGACTGTA
>CAUYPK010053060.1:0-11701 GCA_963574355.1 Loris lydekkerianus | reverse complement strand
CTGCTTTGTTTTTATTGCTGAGTAATGTTTTGGCTATTCGAGGTTTTTTCTGATTCCATATAAAACGAAGTATTATTTTTTCAAGATCCTTAAAGTGTGACAATGGAGCTTTAATAGGTATTTCATTAAAAATATATATTGCTTTGGGCAGTATGGACATTTTAACAATGTTGATTCTTCCCATCCATGAGCATGGTATATTTTTCCATCTGTTAACATCTTCGGCTATTTCCTTTCTTAGAGTTTCATAGTTCTCTTTGTAGAGATCTTTCATGTCCTTTGTTAGGTATACTCCCAAATATTTCATCTTCTTTGGCACTTCTGTGAAAGGAATAGAGTCCTTGACTGTTTGTTCGGCTTGGTTGTTGTTGGTATATATAAAGGCTACAGATTTGTGAGTTTTCAGTCTTTGTTATTACCAAGAGTGCCGGCTGCGAACACTCTAGTACGTATCTTTTGGTGAATATATGTATACATTTCTCTTGAGTGAGTACCAAGAAATGGAATTGCTGGGCGTCACCCATAGCACAGTGGGTAGGGTACCGGCCACATACACCCAGGCTGGCGGGTTTAGCCACCCAGGCCAGCTAAAACAACAACGATAACTACAACAATAGCAACAAAAAAAATAGCTACTTGGGAGGTGGAGGCAGGAAAATCACTTAAGCCCAGGAGTTTGAGCTGTGAGCTGTGATGACAAGGCACTCTACCCACAGCGACAGCTTGAGACTCTGTCTCAAAAAAAAAAAAAGAAAGAAATGGAATTGTTAGGTCAAAACATGGGTGTCTATTGCCCACTGTAGTAAATTCTGCCAGTTTCCCGAAGTGGTTATATCAAACATCACTTCCAAAAGCAGAGTGAAAGTTTGATTGCTTCACTTTCTCAACATTTGGGAACATCTGCTTTTTTTTGCAGTTTTGCCCGGGGCTGGGTTTGAACCCTCTACCTCCAGCATATGGGGGCCGGGGCCCTACTCTGTTGAGCCACAGGCATCACCCCCAACATCTGCCTTTTTCATCTTAACCACTCTTGTGGGTGTGTGGCATGCACATTAAAAAAACAACAACTTTTCTTTGTTTCTAAAGTTTATTAAAAATCACAGAATAAAAAAAGTTTACATAAAAATATGTCAAGCACCCGTGGCTCAGTGAGTAGGGCGCCGGCCCCATATACCAAGGGTGGCAGGTTCAAACCTGGCCCCAGCCAAACTGCAACAAAAAATAGCAAGGCGTTGTGGCAGGCACCTGTAGTCCCAGCTACTTGGGACTCTGAGGCAAGAGAATCACCTAAGCCCAAGAGCTGGAGGTTGCTGTGAGCTGTGACGGCATAGCACTCTACCGAGGGTGACAAAGTGAGACTCTGTCTCTAAAAAAAACAATAAATATGTCAATTTTAGGCCCAGTTTGGTGGCTCACACCTGTAATCCTAGCATGTTAGGAGGCCAAGGTGGGTGGATTCCTTGAGCTCATGAGTTCAAGACCAACCTGAGCAAAGTGAGACCCCCCCCCCCATATCTACCAAAAATAGAAAAATTAGCTGGATGGTATGATGGGTGCCTGTAGTCCCAGCTACTTGGAAGCATGAGGCAGGTGGATGGCTTGAACCCCGGAATTTGAGGTTGGTGTGACCATGTGACTTTAGCCTGATGTGACAGAGTAAGACTCTGTCTCAAAAAAAAAATTTTTTTTAAAGCTGTATTATGTTTCGTTGGAATTATATGGTTTATTGCCCTTTGCATGTACTTTCAGGTGTATGATCTCATTTGACCCTCACAACCTAAGATAGGTAAGGCAGGTATAATTATGTCCATTTTACAGACAGGGAACTGAGGCTCCAAGAGGTTAAGTCACTTGGCTTATAAAGGGTGACTAGAACCTGGGTCTTCTGACTTCTATTAAGAGTGCAGCAATACTATTAATCACAACTTGTTTACTTTTACCCATTTTTTGTTTTTTTTTTTTTTAATTTAATTTAATTTTATTTTTTTTGCAGTTTTTGGCCCTGCCACCTCCAGTATATGCGTCCGGTGCCCTACTCCTTTGAGCCACAGGTGCCGTCCATTTTTTTTTTTTTTTTTTTTTGGACCCTACTCCTTTGAGCCACAGGTGCCGTCCATTTTTTTTTTTAATTTTTTTTTTAATTTTTGTTTTCAATTTCAGCCGGCTTTCACTCTTCTTAGTTTGACATTTTTTTGATATCATACAAGGAGTTATCTTCCAATAATGAAGTCTGAGTTAATTCCAAATTTTCTTACAAGAACCTGATCTTAGCCAGGCACAGGGGCTTATGCCTATAATCTCAGCAGTTTGGGAGGCCGAGGCAGGAGGAAGGTTTGAAGCCAGGAATAGAAGCCTGGGAGAAGAAGACAGACGTGATCTTTGTGCCTAAATTTAGTCACATTATGGTGGCACTGTTAGCTCAGTGGTTAGGGCACTGGCCATATACCCGAAGGCTGGCGGGTTTGAACCTGGCCTGGGCCAGCTAAAACAACAATGACAACTGCAACAAAAAAAATAGCCAGGTGTTGTGGTGGGCGCCTGTAGTCCCAGCTACTTGGGAGGCTGAAGCAAGAGAATCACTTAAGCTTAAGAGTCGGAGGTTGCTGTGAGCTGTGACAACATGGCACACTACCCAGGGTGACAGCTGGAGACTCTATCTCAAACATAAATAAATAGGACGGTGCTTGTGGCTCAAAGGAGTAGGGCGCTGGCCCCATATTCCGGAGGTGGCAGGTTCAAACCCAGCACCGGTCCAAAACTGCAATAAATAAATAAATAAATAAATAAATAAATAAATAAAATAAATAGTCACATTCTGTACTTAGATTTGAAAATTTCAAGGTACATCCCAAAAGTCAAGAGCAAAGTTGAGTACATGTTCTCCTACTTCTTAATTATTTTGGAATATGACTATGAACCTCTCCATAAAAGTAAAGCTTTTTTGCTAAACCAGTGGAGCTAGAGCATGATGTTCATCAACACTTGATAAGCATTGTAATCATGTAAAGCAGAAAACTTGTCCCTTTCTGAAGTACAAAGGCATTAAAATATTGGCCAGGTACAATGATTCACACTTGTAATCCCAGTACTGTGGGAGGCCAAGGCAGGTGGATTACTTGAGCTCAGGAGTTCAAGACCGGCCTGAGCAAGAGCAAGACTCTTTCTCTATTAAAAATAGAAAATAAATTAGCCTCCCCAGTAGCTGAAGCAAGAGAATCGATAGAGCCCAAGAGTTTGAGGTTGCTGTGAGCTATGACACCATAGCACTCTAGCCTGGGGCAACACAGTGAGACTCGGTCTCAAAAAAAATTTAATTAATTAATTAATTAAATTAAATAGTAACTTCAAACCACCCAGAACCAGCCAAAGTTGGTCAACATCAAAGTTGGTCAACTAAATACTCTAGTATTTAAATCATATTACTACAGAATGTTAATGATGGAAGGACTTTCAGAAATAATCTAAAGTTGGCCAGGTATGGTGGCTCACACCTGTAACACTAGCACTTTGGGAGGCTAAGGGAGGAGGATCACTTGAGCCCAGGAGTCTGAGACCAACCTGAATGAGAATGAGTTCCCATCTCTAAAAAAATAGAAAAGTTAGCTATGAGTAAATAAAAAAAAAATTTTAAATACAAAATAAATAAATAAAGTTAGCTATGAGCAATGGTGTGCACCTGTAGTCCGAGCTACTTGGGAGTCTGAGGCAGGAGGATGGTTTGAGCCCAAGAATTTGAGGTTGTAGCATAGTCAGAATGACAGAGCAAGCCCTTGTCTCCCCCCCCCCAAAAAAAATTAATAATCTAAAGTCAACAGAGATGGAGACTTTAAACAACTGTAGTATTTAGGGATCCTGAGGCTGTGTCTGTATCTGGATTGGTGGGAAAGGCTCTTACAGTTGATAAGAGATACCTGTCACGGTATAGGAGGTGGAAGGAAGGTGCATGGGATATGTCTTAGCTCTGTTCTAGGTCCCTTCTTCTCATTTACAGGGAGAAAGCTGATACTCAGAGGGGACGTAACTTGCACAAGGTCACACAACATATCATTGGACAAGCCAGGACTTTAATGGAGGTCTCCTAGTGTTCAGATGATGTATCTTCCCTCTGCACAGCTTCCATGGACTTTCCAGCTAAAAGCTGGTTTCAATCAGACATTACAGCAAGGTAATACTACTAAACTTTTCCTCTTCTGCACAAAATCTCAGTGTTTGCCTACATTTTCCTCCCTCTGGGTGTTTATGTGCCATTCACAGACAATTTATTACCAACCTGCATGCCATCTTCCCAACCAGATTTATGACGATAGGTACAAAAGTGATGGATCCAGGATTACATGGACAATCCAGTCCTGTTCCTTTTGATGGAAATTCATGTCTCTAGCCTTGGAGAAGGCTCACATTTGTGAGCTTAATGTTTCAGAAGAGGTCGAAGAACCAAAGCACAGAGCAATCATCTTTTTGCATCAACCCCATTTACCTAATTTCAGAAATGGTTAAGGGCAGAATGCGTTCCAATGTGCTGCTTGTATTGCCCCCTAGCGCTTGAAACAAAAACAACATGCCAGTCAAACTGTGACATTTTCCAGCTGCAAAGGACTGACCTGGGATATTTTAACTCACTTGGAACCCTTTATTTAACAGTTGAAGAAGGCAAGGTCCATAGAAGGGAAAGGGAATCACCAGGGCATACAGAAACTGAGTGGTGAAGTCAGGACTAGAGCTAAGTACTAAACATGGACTCAGGATGTTTGTCACAGAGTGATAACTGAGAAATAATTTTCTTAAAAGAAACAATGACCTTTACGTGCTGTAACATGTACACAAAAAGTCTTTCCTCTTTAGCTGGGCACCGTGGTGGACACTTACGGCCTCATGAGCAAGAGGGATCACTTGAGCCCAGGAGTTTGACGTTGCAGTTAGCTATGATAGGGCCATTGCACTCTACCCAGGGGAACAAAGGCAGACTCTCTCTGTCTCTCAAAAAAAAAAAAAAAAAAAGCTGTCAGAGAGCTGTCTCTACCATTCCCTACCCCCGAACCATACAAAGAAGAAGTCATGTGAGTACATATCAAGAAGATGGCTCCTCCAGAAGGGTGAGAAAATAAACACCTGGGAAAAAAAGAGACAGAAAGAAAAGAAATGTCTGTTGTTGAAGCCACTCAGACTATGGCATTGCATTATGGAGTCTGAACCATTAACAGTTAGGTAGTCATGATTACTATGAAGAGAAATAAGGCAGGGTCAGGGCATCAAGATGGTGGGCAGCAAAATGTTACTTCCAATAAAGTGGTGAGGGAAGGCTTCTCTGATAAGATGACAGCTATATAGCTTGAGGAATTTTTTACATAAATCACAGTAAGACCCTAGCATGCTCCCTTGTGTGCCTTGTCAATCAGTCAGTACCCACCCAAAGGTAACCAATATTCTGACTTCCATCAACATAGATTAATTTTGTCTGTTTCTAGACTTCGTAATAATGGAATCTTACAGCATGCTGATGGACATTTGGGATGTTTCCAATTTGAAGATCTTATGCATAAAGCTGTAAAGAACATTCTTGAACATGTTCTTTGGTAGACATATAACACTCATTTCTGTTAGGTATATGCCCAGGAGTGGAACTGCTGGATCATAGAGCATCTATATGTTTAGTTTAGTAACTACTGCCAAATATTTTTTCTAAGTGATTGTATCAATATATGTTCCCATGGACAAAATAAGAGCCCAGTTGTTTCTCACCAACACCCAGTATGTCAGTCTTTTTCACTGCAGCTATTTTGGTGAGTATGTTGTGGTATCTCTTTATGGATTTTTGTTTGTTTGTTTTTTGAGACAGAGTCTCACTATGTTGCCCTTGGTAGAGTCCCCTGGTATGACAGCTCACAGCAACCTCCAACTCCTGGGCTCTTGCTTCAGCCTCCCAAGTAGCTGGGACTACAGGCGCTCACCACAATGCCCAGCTATTTTTTTGATTGCAGTTGTCATTGTTATTTAGCAGGCCCCAGCCGGCCTTGGTGTATGTGGCCGGCGCATACACCTGAATATATAAAGTACTATTGCAACTCAACAACAAAAAGACAAACAATCCTATTTAAAATAGGCAAGGGTGGGGGCGGCACCTGTGGCTCAAGGAGTAGGGCGCCGGACCCATATACTGGAGGTGGCAGGTTCAAACCTGGCCCTTGCCAAAAAACTGCAAAAATAAATAAATAAATAAATAAATAAATAAATAAATAAATAAAATAGGCAAGGGTTGTAGTCCTAACATCCTGGGAAGCCAAGGCCAGTGGACAACCTAAGCTCAAGAGTTTGAGACCAGCTTGAGTTAAGACTGAGACCCCCATCTCTAAAAATAGTTGGGCATTGTGGCAGGCACCTGTAATCCCAGCTACTTGGAAGGCTGAGGCAAGAGAATCGCTTGAACCCAAGAGTTTGAGGTTGCTGTGAGCTATGATGCCAAGGCACTCTACTGAAAGTGACAAAATGAGGCTCTGTCTCAAAAAAAAAAAAAGATAAAATAAAATAGGCAAGGGAATTGAATAGACATTTCTCCCAAGAAGACATACAAATAGCTAACCAGCACATGAAAAGATATTCAATGTCATTAGTCACTAGGGAAATGCAAATCCAAACCACAGTGAGATACCATTTCATATCCACTAGGATAGTTACTTTTAATTTTTTAATTTTAATTTATTTTTTATACAAAGTCCCACTCTGTTGCCCTGGGTAGAGTGCAGTGGCATCATAGCTCACATCAACCTTAAACTCTTGGGTGCAAGTGATCCTCTTGCCTCAGCCTCCCAAGTAGTTGGGACTGCAGGAATGCACAACAATGCCCAGGTATTTTTTTAGAGATGGGGTCTTACTCTTGCTCAGGCTGGTCTTGAACTCCTGAGCTCAAGCAATCCACCTGCATCAGCCTCCCAGGATTACAGGCATGAGCCACGGTGTCTGGTCTCTAAAACCATTCTTTTTTTTTTTTTTGGAGACAGAGTCTCACTATGTCACCCTCGGTTAGAGTGCTGTAGCATCACAGCTCACAGTAACCTCCACCTCTTGGGCTTAAGTGATTCTCTTGCCTCAGCCTCCAAAGTAGCTGGGACTACAGGCGCCCATCACAACACCCAGCTACTTTTTTTGCTGTTGTTGCAGTTGTTTTAGCTGGCCCAGACCGGGTTTGAACCCACTACCTTCAGTGTCTGTGGCTGGCGCCGTAACTACTGTGCTACAGGCTCCAAACCTAAAACTATTCTTTAAAAACTAGTTTTACTTTTTAAAATTGCTATGATCAAGTGTTAGCAATAAACATATACCGTATACAACACTATGAAGCTATCATAGTCCTCTCTGGCCTAAAGATCTTGCCTTTATTTCTGGAAGGTGAGTAAATGTGAAGAGGGAATACATGAAAAGCAGAGAGCTGGGTTCAGTGGCTCACACCTATAATCGCAGCAACTTGGGAGGCTAAGACTGGAGGATCACTTGAAGCCAGGAACTTGAGATCAGCATGGGCAATATAGCAATACTCCCTCTCTAAAAAATTGAAATTAAAAAAAAAAAAAACCTGGAGAGTTGGCTCAGTGCCTATGGCTCAAGCGGCTAAGGCACCAGCCACATACACCTGAGCTGGTGGGTTCGAATCCAGCCTGGGCCCGTCAAACAACAATGACAGCTGCAACCAAAAATAGTCGGGTGTTGTGGTGGGTGCCTGTAGTCCCAGCCACTTGGGAGGCAGAGGCAAGAGAATCACTTAAGCCCAAGAGGTGGAGGTTACTGTGAGCTGTGATGCTACAGCACTCTAACCGAGGGCGACATAGTGAGACTCTGTCTCAAAAAAAAAAAGAATGGTTTTAGAGACCAGACACCGTGGCTCATGCCTGTAATCCTGGGAGGCTGAGGCAGGTGGATTGCTTGAGCAAATATGCAGTCTTTTTTTTTTCTCATTTTGTCATCCTCGTGGCATCACAGATCACAGCAATCTCCAACTCTTGGGCTTAAGTGATTTTCTTGCCTCACCTCCGAGTAGCAGGGACTACAGGCACCTGCCACAATGCCCGGCTATTTTTTTGTTGCAGTTTGGCCAGGGCTGGGTTCGAACCCACCACCCTTGGTATAAGGGGCCAGCGCCCTACTTACTGAGCCACAGGTAAAGGTCCTACCATACAACACAGGGACTACAGTTAATAACAATGTAGTGTCCACTTGAAAATTACTAAGAGAATAGATTTTAAGTGTTCTCGTCACACATGCAAAAGAAATATGTGAGGTGATACATATGTAATTTAGCTTGATCTAGCCATTCTACACTGTATACATATTTCACAATACCACATGTTGTGAAGTATATGTAATTTTTCCCAATTGAAAAATAAATATATATAATTTTTTCCAATTAAAAAATAAATAATTTTTAAAAAATACACATAGCCAGTGGTAGCCCAGGCCAGCCCTGCCACATTGGAACCTCAGGCAGAGCTAGTAGCACAATGAGAAACAAACTGCAGAGCACAGCCAGACATTTTAAACCTCCAACATCAGGCTCACTTCATGGCAGCTGACAAAGGTCCCTCTCCCAGAGTCAAAGGGATTAAGGCAGTAGCCCCCAGTGTTCTAGACCCTTCTGACAGGGCACATTTCCTCAACCCACTTGGGCAGCTGAGGCCACTGACTTCAGGTGCTCATCTGAGAACCAAGGATCTCATGTACCTCCTTCACACAGCTCTTTGGCAGTTTCTGTCAAAGTAAAAATAATTTCAGCTGAGTCTGTCATCTGCTTCACCAGCCCTTGAACCTGGACTACCCTTAGGGGTCTGGTCTAGGTTTAGTCTCATCCAGGCATGGGTGGCCATAGAGTACAAGTGGGGGGAAGGGGGAGACAGGGAGGTCAGAGATTCCCATGCAATTGATTTATTGAGGGAGAAACCTGCAAAGGAAGCAAAAGAAGCAGAATAGGGCAGGGGAAGAAGCTAAGCAAACACTTGCTTTCAGGAGAGGTCTGACCACAGTCTGATCCCAAGGGGAGCTCTGGAGTGTTTATTACACTGCAGAGTTTGTCCTGCCTTGAGTCTGGGGAGCTAGGCTTTTATGCCCCACCCAGTTAGTCAGTCACTGGTCACTGGCCACCAGCCACTCTGCCTATGTGTGTAACCTCCCAGGCATCTTCTGGCAAGGCGGCTCCCTTTAGCTCAGAGAATCCTCCAAAGAAGAATATAGCCATGAAGTTTTAGCAGCCAAACCAAGAGAGCATCTAGGGAGTGAGTACTCTGGCCTGACAAAGAGGACCTGGGAAGAGCAACAACAGTGCCCACTACAGAGACAACATCCACCTCAGAGGCAACAGCACCAGCCTCAGAGACAAAGGCATCCACTTCAGACACTAAAATCGCACTATAGACTGCATTGCAGTGAATTAGAAAACAATATTCTAAGCAAAGATCTGGGATAGGGTTGGAACAATGTGATGATGGAGGAGGATTAGTGAAAAATGAAACCTTGGGCCATGTTCATCACTCTGTAATATTGATCTCTGGAAGGATGAGATGGGAGGACCTCTTGAGGCCTGGAGTTCTAGGGAATGACCCCATCTCTACATAAACTAAAAAGAAAAAATTATCCAGACAGGGTGGCATGTGCCCAGCTATTTGGGAGGCCGAGACAAGAGGATCAGTTGAACCCAGGAGTTCAAGGTCACAGTGAGCTGTGCTCATGCCATTACACTCTAGCATGGGTGACAGAGCCAAGACCCTGTCTTTAAAAAAAAAAAAAAGTGAACGTGGGTATGTCTTCACAAAGCTTAATCTGAGAATGATTTATAGAAAGTAAAAGTTTCCCAAAAATGTCCTACAGCCCCACACTACACTTCCATCATAGTTTGACCACTGTTGGAAGATGGAAGTGTGTGGTCTCAGATATTATCTACAGGAGTCAATGTTTTGAAAAGTCAGAAAAGCAGAGATCTTACTAAATGTGATCCACTAAAAACCTTTAGCAGGTGGAGGCTCAGTAGCTCACCTGTAATCCTAGCACTGGGAGGCAGAGGTGGGTGGATTGGTTGAGCTCAGGAGTTTGCTATCAGCCTGAGCAAGAATGAGACCCCATCTCTCCTAAAAAGAGAAAAACTAACCAGGTGGTGTGGTGGGTGCCTATAGTCCGAGCTACTCAGAAGGCTGAAGCAAGAGGATCACTTGAGCCCAAGAGTTTGAGGTTGCTGTGAGTTATGATGAGGCCACAGCACTCTATCCAGGGTGACAGAGTCAGACTCTCTCTCAAAAAATACATACATAAATAAATGTAAATAAATACCTTTGGCAAATATACCTATTAGTAAATTTGAAAGCTGTCCTGAGATGTGGAATGAAATAAGGATCTTGTGCTCCTCACAACCATTTGTTCTTGTCTTAAAGGCCTTTGGGCATGCAATAAAGCAATAATAAAGGCACACATTTTGGACAAAAATAAATAAAACTGTAAATGGTAACTTGACTATGGGTACAGAAAGTCCAAATGAATATAAAAATAAACTATGAGGCTGGGCACGGTGGCTCATGTCTGTAATCCCAGCACTTTGAGAGGCTGAGGTAGGTAGATTGCTTGAGCTCACAAGTTTGAGACCAGCCTGAGCAAGAGCAAGACCCTGTCTCTAAAAATTAGGTGAGTGTTGTGGCAGGCACCTATAGTCCCAGCTATTTGGGAAGCTGAGGCAAGAGGATAGCTTGAGCCCAAGAGTTTGAGGTTGCTGTGAGAGAACCTCTACCTGGGGAGAAAAAGTGAGACTCAATCAATCAATCAATCAATCAATAAATGGAGACAGAGTCTTGCTGTGCTCCCCAGTCTAGAGTGCAATGATGTGATCATAGATCCCTGTAACCTCAAACTCCTGGGCTCAAGCCATCCTCCTGCCCCCGCCTTCCAACTAGCTGGGACTCCAGGTACATGCCAGAGCGCCTGGCTAGTTTTTCTATTTTTATAGAGACAGGGTCTTGCTTTTGCTCAGGCTGGTCTTGAACTCCTGGCCTTAAGCAAGCTTGCCTCAGCTTCCCAAAGTGCCAGGATTACAGTTGTCAGCCACCATGCCTGGCTGAGGCTGCTTATAGTAAGCCTTTTACTCTAGCACAGGGGTCCTCAAACTACGGCCCGCGGGCCACATGCGGCCCACTGAGGACATTTATCCGGCCCACCGGGTGTTTTTGCCACGGCTGCCTGTCCTGCTTAGCAGCCGACTTGTCCGGGCTGCAGTGCGCATGTGTGGAATGTGTGCCAACTCTCCAACTCTGCTCCTTCTGTCTGTCTCTCCCCACCGGGTGTTTTTGCTGTCTTGCTTAGCAACCCACTCATCCTGGGCTGCAGTGCACATGTGTGGAATGTGCCCCAAACTCTCCGACTCCCCTCCTACTCTCTGACTCCCCTCCTTCTGTCTGTCTCTCACTCCTCCTCTCAGTCTCTGGTGTAATCGGAGGGGTCACCAGGTGCAAAGCTTTTGCTGCTGCCTAAGGACCAAGGTAAGAACAAGTTAGGATTTATTTTTTTCTGAAGTTGGGAGGTCTTTTTTTTTTGCAGATAGGGGGTGCCTTTTTTTTTGAAGTTAGAAGAGCCTTTTTTTTTAAGTTGGTTAGTTTTTTGGGGGTGGTTTCTAGGGGAGTTGCATCACACTGATAACGCAAATAGCGCTCAGTGCTAATGCAAATTGTCAATGCTCAGA
>CAUYPK010053056.1:0-14790 GCA_963574355.1 Loris lydekkerianus | reverse complement strand
ATATATTTTTATTTTTGAAATTTACCAGTGGCTGCTGCATTTTCCACCTCGGCTTATACTCGAGTCACTAAGTTTTCCCAGTTTTTAGGGTAAAATTAAGGGGTCGGCTTATACTCGGGTCGGCTTATACTCGAGTATATGCGGTAAGTATATTCTTTTCTTTACTCTCTCTCTCTCTTTTTTTTTTTATCAACATAATTTAAGTGTGCTGTGGAAGTTTAACCATAGGTTCAAGTGTGCCAGGAGATAAAAAAGGTTGGAAAACACTGGCCCTTAAGATCTCTTGACCCTGGAGTGGAGTTTTCCTGACATTGTTCTCTTGATAGGGGTTCTCTTGATAGGGGAGGGAGTGGAGCAGGGAGAAGAATTCTGCTTACTGGGTAGATATCATCCAAAAATGGAAACAGCTTGTCATTTTGTGAATCTCTAAAGAAGTTACATGCGGAGTATCACACCCTAGAAAAAGTTGAGAAGTCAATGGGGAGTACACCCCAAAGGAGAAGCCTGAGGGTAAGCTGGGACAGGGAAGAGAGCCCCAAAGCCCAGCCCAGGGACAGACACCAGAGATGGCTGCAGCGCGTGCCTCTGCCACGTTTGGGCTGCTCCAGGAAAATGCCACCTCCCTCACACGCCTCTCTGCATCTGCAGCAGTGTCGCAGGAAGGTCTGCAGACACTGAGTCGAGAGGAAGTGTTGCTTACTCGTTAGGCACTCTGAGACCAGACTGCTAGGTAGGGTTCTCAGCTCCATCACTCAGCTGTCTCATCCTGAGCAAGCTACCTGACTTTTATGTCCCATCTCCTCATCTATAAAATGGGAATAGCAATATAATAATCCCCCCTTAATCGCAGGGGCATACATTCCAAGAGCCCCAGAGAATGACTGAGGCCCCGCAGTACTTTATATGCTATGTTTCTTTCATTTGTGAATCAAAATGACCACTAAGTGACTGACTGGTGGGCAGCATATACACTAGACGCAGGATGGTTCTGCCAGGCAGGACAAAAGAGAGACGACGTCAGATTCCATTATGCCACTCACAGCAGCAGATGTGCAATTTAAAACTTATTAAGTGTTTATTCCTGGAATTTTTCATTTAATATTTTCAAACTGTGGATAACTGAAACCTCAAAAAGCCAAAATTACCGATGGGGGGGGCACACTGTACCTACATCATAGGGTAGTTATTGAGGATTACATGAATTATGTCAAGTACTTAAAATAATGCCCACCACAAAGTGTTACTTCATTATAATTGATATTTCTTCTTCTGGACAAATGTTTTCTCTGTTTTGTGAAATGGAGCCAACACGAGAGAGAGAATACTAGGTAAATTAATAAAAGCTTCTCCACCTCATTCACTCATTCAGCATGAGCTGTGGTTGTGCATTTGCTTTCTCTTATTTTTTTATTTTTAAAGTAAAAAAGCCACAGATAATACAGAACTACTCAAATACAGCTTCAGGCCCAGCTTAGCTTGCACTTGTTTATCCTGGACCTCCAGCCGTCCTCCACAAACCCGTAATTGTCCCAGCTGCTTTCTGAAGATACCAGCCTGGGTCTCCCCAGGTGAGTGGATGGCAGCAGCCTGGCACGCCTGCGTCCCACCTGGGCACCCAACAGGAACATTTACATATTTTCTAGGCCCTGCTTTTGAAATTCCACACCAATAATTAAGGATTTCTAATTCTGTAGTAATTGAGTACTATTTGGGACTGATTAAGCAGATACTATCTAAATAATTGTCTATTACATCATTGCTTTCCTTTGTGTGGGCTATGAATGGCTTGTCCAAGTGAGTGTAGAATATTTCTCTACCTGGCTCTTATTATGTCTGATATTTTCTTTCTCTTCCTCCCTTACTGCTTCTCCCTCTTTCTACCCTTTCTCTTCCTCTTCTTTTGGGACAGTGCCACACTGTGACAAAATCAAATAAGTTGTAGGACTAATCTTCTGAGGTTGTTTTTAACTCAATGGTAGAATTGACAGGGTATTAGGTGACCCTTTTTATATCATGTCCAGGTGTCAAGCACCACTTAAGTAAGGCAGTTGAATTTGTTATCAATTTATCTAACTTAATTGAACAATCATGACAATCCAAAAAAATAGATCTAACCATCTCACCATTGCACCAGCTACAAAATGGAATCAGAGAAAGTTTAAGTGACTTTCCCAACATCATACAACTACTAAATGATAAAACATGTACTACATTATAGAACATGCATAATATGTATGAGAATGCATATCAAAAATGAACCCCCTTTTCACTCAAAGTCAATCCTGGACTGATACAGACCACAGAGACCCCTCCCCACCAAGCCATTTTGTGACTGCATTGAAGAGGTCTTGAGCCCTCTGAAAGCAGGTTGGTCCTCATTGATGTGGACACCAGTGGGAAGCACGCACGCACACCAACGTGGTTTCATCTGTCTCATCTCTACTGAGATTGCACACATTCCTTCTCTCATACATTAGGGTGCCTAAAAGTGCTGCGGACACAGTGGACGTGCAAAAAGTTCTTGCCAGATTATGCTGAATTACTAATAAATGACAGCTCTAGGACAAGCTTTTAAAGAAAAATAAGGATGCTTGTGTAGTCTCTCAGCTGAAGGCTATTAGGGACACCAGCTCACTGACCCCACTGCCCATCTGTCAGTCTCAGCTGTCAGTACAGCTCGTGGGTGGTAGAGTCAGAGTTTCTGCAGGGCACACATAGTCAATTTAATGATTGACAGACCTACTTTTCTCACATTTTAGAGACTCTAAGAATTCCTAGGCTGTGTCTAGTTGATTTGATCTCACCACTCAGCAATTAATTTCTACCTGTTAAAAACCATCTCAAGTACTCCCAAGAAGTTGAAATTTACCAAATAGCTTGAGTTTTAGATAAAACCTAGCTTTAGATCAAACTTAGCTGGAAAATGTAATATAGCTTATGTGCAGGAGGCCAGGCTCTGCAAACAGATTCACTTTACACTCTTCTGACAACATGGGAGGGTTACTTTCGTCATCTCTTGAAGGCCTTTTTTCCCCCACCATCAGTACAATGAAAAGTTTTTCTCCCAGTTCTCATCCATAAATCTAACCTGCTTAGATCTCACAATGGTGTAGGTAGGACAAGAATGAGTTGTGGGAATGATAATATAGGAATTATAGGAATATCTTATTTTCCTTTTTTTTTTTTTTTGAAACAGAGCCTCAAGCTTTCGCTCTGGGTAGAGTGCTATGGCATCACAGCTCACAGCAACCTCCAGCTCCTGGGCTTAAGCAATTCTCCTGTCTCCGCCTTCCAAGTAGCTAGGACTACAAGCGCCCACCACAACGCCTGGCTATTTTTTGGTTAAAGCCGTCATTGATTGATTGGCCTGGGATGGATTCAAACCTACCAGCTCAGGTGTATGTGGCTAGTGCCTTAGCGGCTTGAGGCACAGGCGCCGAGCCAAGAATATCTTATTTTCTTGTGCTTCCCTTTGTTGTACGATGCAGATACTGCATTTTTTACAAATTGAAGTCTGTGGCAACCTTGCATCCCGAAAGTCTACCAGTATCATTTTCCCAACAGCATATACTCATGTCTCTGTGTCACATTCTGGTAATTCTTATAATATTTTAAATTTTTTTTTTTTTTCTTTTTTTGAGTTTTTGGATGGGGCTGGGTTTGAACCAGCCACCTCCGGCATATGGGGCCAGCACCCTACTCCTTTGAGCCATAGGCACTGCCCTTGAATTTTTTCATTATTATTAAACATATCATGATAATCTTTGATGCTGCTATTGTAATTGTTAGGGGGCACCATGAAATATACCCATACAAGACAGAAAACTTAATCTATCAACGTGTATGTTCTGACTGTTCTACCAACCAGCTGTTTTCCCATCTCTCTCCCTCACCTCAGGCCTCTCTAGTCTCTGAGACACAAGATTGAAATTGGGCCAATTAATAATCCTGCAATGGCCTGTAAGTGTGCAAGTGAAAGGAAGATTCATACATCTTCCACCTTAAGGCAAAAGCTAGAAAAGATTAAGCTTAGTGAGAAGGGCATGTTAAAAGCTGAGATAGGCCAAAAGCTAGATCTCTTATTCTAAGCAGTTAGCTGAGTTGTGAATGGAAAAGGGAAGTTCCTAAAGGAAACTGAAAATGCTAACTCCAGGTGGTGCCTGTGGCTCAGTGAGTAGGGCGCCAGCCCCATAAACTGAAGGTCTGACCAAACTGCAACAACAAAAAAAATGGCTGGGCATTGTGGTGGACACCTGTAGTCCCAGCTCCTGGGAGGCTAAGGCAAAAGAATCACCTAAGCTCAAGAGCTGGAGGTTGCTGTGACCATGGCACTCTACTGAGGGCGACAAAGTGAGACTCTTGTCTCTTAAAAAAAAAAAAGAAAGAAAGTGCTAACTCTAGTCAATGATAAGAAAGTGACACAATTTTATTACTAATATGGAGAAAGTCTTAGTGGTCTAGATAGACGATCAAATCAGCCACCATATTCCCTTAAACCAAAGCCTAATCTATGGAAAGGACCTAACTCTCTTTGATTCTATGAAGGTTGAGAAAGGTGAAGAAGCTGCAGAAGAAAAGTTTGAACCTAGCAGAAGCTGGTTCCTGAGAAAAGAAGGATTTCTTTAAGGAAATAAGCCATTTTTGGCTCCGCCCATAGCACAGTGGTTATAAGTGCAGGCCACATGCACTGAGGCTGGCAGGTTCGAACCCAGCCCCGGTCAGCTAAACAACAATGACAACTGCAACAACAACAAAAACTAGCCAGGTGTTGTGATGGACCTGTAGTCCCAGCTCCTTGGGAGGCTGAGGCAAGAGAATCACTTAAGCCCAAGAGTTTGAGGTTGCTGTGAGCTGATGCCAGGGCACTCTACTGAGGGCAACATAATGAGACTCTGTCTCAAAAAAAAGATAAAGAAAGAAGCCATTTTTCTAACAGATAAGTGCAAGGTCAGGAACAAGTGGTGATGTAGAAACTGCAGTAAGATCTAGCTAAGGTCAGTGATGAAGGCAGCTATGCTAAACACAGATTTTCAGAGTAGATGGAACAGTCTTCTACTGGGAAAAGATGCCATCTGGGACTTTTGTAGCTAGAGAGAAGTCAATGTTTGGCTTCAAATTTTCAAAAGACAGTCTGACTCTCTTGCTAGGGGCTAATGAGCTAGTAACTTTAAGTTTGAAGCAAATGCTCATTTGCCATTCCAAAAAGCCACTGGACCTTAAGAATTGTACTAAATCTACTCTGCCTGTGCTCTATACATAGCATAACAAAACCTGGATGACAGTACATATATTTATAGCATGGTTGAATGAATATTTTAAGTCCACTGTTGAGACCTACTGCTCAGAAACAAAGACTTCTTTCAAAATATTCCTGCTCACTGACAGAGCACCTAAATACCCAAGAACTCTGATGGAGATGCACTGGAGACTGATGTTGTTTTCATACAATATCCACGGATCTGCAGCCCACGGTTCAGGGAATAGTTTTCACTTTCAAGTCTTACTATTTAAGAAATACACAAGGCTGGCCAGGTGTGGTGGCTCACGCCTATAATCCTAGCACTCAGGGAGGCTGAGGTGGGGGGATTGCTTGAGCTTGAGTTTGAGACCAGCTTGAGCAAAAAATGAGACCCTGTCTCTACCAAAAATAGAAAAACTGAGGCAGGCTCGGCACCTGTAGCTCAGGTGGCTAGAGTGCGGCTAGGGTGCCAGCCACATACACCAGAGCTGGCGGGTTCAAACACAGCCCAGGCCTGCCAAACAACAATGACAACTACAACCAAAAAATAGCTGGGCGTTTTGGCGGGCACCTGTACTTGGCACTGAATGTGGTGGCTGATTTGATTGTCTATCTAGACCACCCAGGTACTTGGGAGGCTGAGACAAAAGAATCGCTTAAGCCCAAGAGTTGGAGGTTGCTGTGAGCTGTGACACCACGGCACTCTACTCAGGGTGACAGCTTGAGACTCTGTCTCAAAAAAAAGAAAGAAAAACTGAGGCAAGAGGATTGTTTGAGCCCAAGAGTTGGAGGTTGCAATGAGCTATGATGCCATGGCACTCTACCCAGGGTGACAGCTTGAGACTCTGTCTCAAAAACAAAATAAATAAATAAATAAATAAATAAAATACATAAGGCAATAACTGTCACACTAATTCCTCTGATGAATCTGGGCAGAGTAAATTGAAAACCTTCTTGAAAGGATTCAGCATTCTAGATGCCATGAAGAACATTCATGATTCATTATAGGAGTTCAAAATATCATCATTATGTACAAACTTATGATTTAATAAAAAATAATTAATTTTAAAAAATTTATCACCATTAACAGGAGTGTGGAAGAAGTTGATTCTAATCCTCATGGATGACTTTAAGTGATTTAAGACTTCCATAACTACAGATGTGGTGGAAATAACAAGAGAACTAGAATCAGAAGTGGAGCTGGAAGATGTGACTGAGTTGCTGCAATCCCATGATAAAACTTGAATAGATGAGGAGTTGTTTCTTATGAATGGGCAAAGAAAGTGGTTTCTTGAAATAGAAACTACTCCAGGTGAAGATGCTGTGAACATTGTTAAACAACAAAGGATTTAGACTATTACATAAACTTAGTTGATCAAAGCAGCAGCAGAGTTTGAGAGGATTGGCTACAATTTTGAAAGAAGTTCTACTGTGGGTAAAATGCTATCAAACAGTGTTGCATGCTACAGAGAAATTGGGGGTTGGGTGGCATTCTGGGAATAAAGGAGCCTATTTATCTAGAGGTGAAGCAGGGCTTATGCTTTAGGCAGAGGAAGGATGGCTCCTCTTACTGTAATTTGTCAGGTGGTATAAACTGTGCACTTTCAGAAACTTCATCCTTTGGTTGATGGTCATGCCTTGTCTAGTATGAGGACTTGAAGGTGGCATTAAGAGGGTGGCTGCATAGTTCCAAGGAGGTATTCCCTGGCATCTTGAAGACAGAATCCAAAATTATCTTCTTCATTTAAGAGGCAGCAAAACAGGGGCATTGAGAGCCAGAATGCCTGGATTTGAGTCTCAGCTGGGGTTGCCAATTTAGCAAACACAAGTACAGGATGCCTAGTAAAATTTCAGCACTATGTTTTATCTTACAACTCTGACCCCAGCTCCAACACTTATAGCCATTAACATGGGGACTGGTGAATCTCTGTGTATTTCAGTTCCCCCTCGGTAAAATGCAGGTAGCAATAGTGCCTGCTTCATAATATTGCTATGAGGGTTAAATGAGCAAAAACACCTTTAGTAGACAATGCCTGGCATATGCTAAATGCTGGATAGATGTTAGATTTTACTGTTATTTACTGTGCCCTGCCAATGTTTTTACCATAATATCAGGCTAAGGGCAGACTGTAAGAGTTCTTGAAAGTGCAACAGTATTATTACCTTTACTCCAAATAATAGGATCCGGTACTCACTCTATGAGCCAGTGAGATTCATAGAGTAGGAATGTTCACGGTCAAAAGCTACACCTTGGCCACAAGGTGAAGGGACCAGTCTAGACTGTGACTAGCTCATAGCACCCCATTTACCCAGTGCAGACCAGCTATCCCAGTGAATGTCTCACTAATAGTAGTGACTACTTATGAATCACAAGCAAACAAAATATAGAATTTGAGTGTTCAAAGACTTTAGAATTATCTGATTCAATCATAAGCATAAAACTGTATAATAACAGAGATGTTAATATCTCCGCATCATCCAATATGATACCCACTTGCCATATGTGACTATTGAGCACAGGAAATGTATCTAAAATGATGGAGACACTGAATTTTTAATTGAGCTATATGCGGCAGTGGCTACATATTGGACAACATAGGAGAGGAAGCACCTGGAATTCAGAAAGGCAAAGTAAGTTTCCCCAGGTCTCACAGTCAATTGTTCATGAGGCTGGACCCAGGACACATGTTCTTTTTCAGTGCTCTTTCCATCTGGCAAGCTTAAGAACAAGTGTGCTGTGGTAGAAAGACAGCTCCTTTCCCTAGAAAGCCTTCACTGTGCTACAGGCACTGAGCCATGTTAAACTAGATTACAGGACAATCTTACCTCCGAAGCCCAGAGAACACTGTGAGGAGCAAGGACGGTAAGATACAGAAATGCAGCCTGCTGAGTTACAGACATTTCTTAAGGCTCTAATCCTCAAGTAAACAGCTCTGCTCTTTCATCTTCTCTGGATGACACCTCTTTTGTTAAAGCTGTCAAGCTCTGTGACACCTTAAGCCCAACTGGCTACATTAGCCGGCATGTTGCAGAGGGGCCAACCTGGTTGGGCCACAGTTCCATGTGCATTGGGACTGCTCATCTTCATCAGCACAGGTCCCTCCTATCCTTCCAAGCTGCCACATTGCTAGAACCCCATATGGCTGGGATGGGATGAGACTTATCGTTGTGCGCATGGGAGACAGTAAACTGTCATGTGCTCTGGAGGTAGCCAGGCTGCCTGGGTTCACATCCCAGTTCTGTCACTTACTACATGTAAGCTGGATGACTTTGGGCAAATTGCTTAACCTGTCTGGACCTCTGTTTCATCATCTGTAAAATGAGAGACAATAACCGTACCCATTTTATAGGGTTGTTGTAGGATTACAAAAGTTAATACATGTAAAGCACATGGGAAAAACATGTGATAAACACTAGCTGTCTTTTAAATTGGGTCTTGACAAGGAAGTTGTGGTCAGAGAGATGGCAGTACACAGGCTGACTCTGGCAGATGACTTTGGGCAAGTTGCTTAATGGATCAGCACTTTTTAGGTCTGAATTATAATGAGGACAATTGTGCTCTTGTGTTAAGAGGATAATCAAGAACAGCAAAGAGGGAATTAAAGGAAAAATAATTATTTTGTGTGTAACTGTGAGGTGTTCTGAAAACATTTCCTCCTAACAGTATTTTCCAGGAAGCCCCACTCTTCCACGTTAGGGTACAAGCTACACTGGATGTCAGGATCAGAGACTGTTTTGGAGTCAGATGAGATGCTCAGAGTCTAGAGCATACCAACTGGGACCCACAGGGCAAATCCAGGCTGCAGGTGTGTTTTTCTTGGCCTGCAGTGAGGATTCAAACAATATTTTTAAATGTTTAATTAGTTGCCAACATTTGAAAAACAGAACGTTTTCACGTTTTAAAAATACAGGTTTCCACCTTCTCTTGCAAAATCAGAGAATATGGCAACCCTGGTCCAAATTCAGGCCAGGCAACAACTGGCTGGCACAAGGCACTGCCCCTCAGGGTTGTGACATTACCCACCTGGCCCACCTCATTCTGCACATTCGGTCTGTGTATCCCCAGATCTAGTCCCACCCTTTCTTTCCCTGATGGGAAAACAGAGAGACCCAGCTTCCCAGCCCCAGGGCCAGCGCCTCTTCCCTTACTCCAGCGGTTCTCAACCTTGAGCCATCAGAATCGCCTGGGGGATTTCTGGGAACACACAGTGCTGGGCCCCACTCCCAGAGTTTCTGATTCAGTAGGTTTGCATTTCCAGCAAATTCCCAGGTGAAGCTGGCGCTGCGGGTCCAGAGACTCACTTTTAGAACTGTTTTGTGTCAATCCACTTTCTATGTAAGGCCCTGCAGTTCTGATGCTGACCTAGCAATTTGTTCCCCTTGATTCTCTCCCTCTTTCCCACGATCTTCTTTTCGTTTACTTTTTCCCCCCCTTAGACATTCCTTCACCCCCCCACCCTCACTTTTCTCAGCTGCCTACTTTCTGGAGGTGGGTTGTGGGAGCGGCTTCAGCGCCCTTCCACAACCTGGTGAGGGCGCTGTCCAGCTGCCGCCCTCTCCTGCCGGGTCCTGCAGCCTCTGACACTGCCAAGGGCGGATGTCCATCAGTCTGTCCAGCCCCAGAACTTCGGGGCTAGGACTGAAAACCTCAACCCTCCTGGGAAGCCTCTGCGCCTGCCGGGGACGCTGCCGGCTACATCGCGCGCAGTGGTCGCGTCGCAGTCATTAAATCCTTCCGGTGGTCAGGTGCCCAGCACAGTCTTCGGGCAGCCTCCCCCAGTCTGTAAGAACTGCGGATCCCCAGGAAGAGGAGGGTGATCGCTGTCTTTAATAGAGGATTTTTCTTTTATCCAGAAGAGAACAAGAAACCGCCCGTCCTGGAGCCTCCGCCCCCTCCCCCGCGCCCGGGGCGCCCCTGCCCCAGCGCTCCAGGGTCCCCGCCTTTGATGTGTGCCCCGCGCGGCCCCAGCGCCAGCCAACTTTCTGCAGGATCGGCTGCTCGCCTGCCTGCCCGCCTGCCAATCCGCAGCTGCCGCCTGCCCCCAGGCCACCTGATTACTGGTTTTGCACCTGGAAGGGGCCCCAACCCGGCTTTAGTGAGACTCTCTCCCCCAGGTGGTGCAGGAGAGGCAGGCTGGGGAGTGTGGGCCAGGGGGAAGTAGCAGATAAACTCAGGCGAGAACTTTCTTCAGGGCAGGGAGAAGAGGCAGAGGCGGGAGGGCAGATGAGTGCTGTTACTGGGGCCTTGGAACCTTCTCACAGGGCTTCTGGAGAAGCCTTCCCCAATAGAGGGGAAGGACATGTGCTCAAGCCCTACCTGTGCCGACCAGTCACTGGCAGAGCTGAGCTATGTCTGCACCGGAAGGAAGGCTCCCCTAGGACCTGGTGTTTTCACTTTCCCAAACAAAAGTGAAGTGGGAGGATTTCCGGGTCAGAAGGCCTGGGGTCTCTCATTGCCACTAGGTTCTTCAGGCTCCATAGTCAAAAAAAAAAAAAAAAAAAGAACTTCTACTCTGCTGCCTGCTGGGACACAAGTCCAAAGGCGCTGACCGGTGGGTAGCAAGGAAGGAAAGATGAATGTACAGCAGTGGTAATCTTTGTGTTGGTGGAGAGTCTTGTGCCCGTGTTGATATCTCCCAATGGATCAAGGTGAGGGTTGCTGAAGGTTAGGGTTGCTGTGGCAGTTTCCTAAAATAAAGCAATAATGAAGTTTGCTGCTCTGATTGATTCTTCCTTTCATGAACAGTACTGCGATGAGAGCATTTTACTCACAGAGCTGTGTGAACACGAGGAAAAGAGCAGATGGCCACCTGGGGCCTGGGGATCTCCTAATCCATTTAGGATTTTTGTAACAACAGTCGCTCATGTTTAAGTGCTCGCTGTTCCCTTGACACTGCGCTAAAGGCAAGGACTTGTTTTCTCTCATTTAACACTGAGAGCCCTAAAAACTAGGTACCCATTGTACAGATGGGGAAACTAAGGCTTAGAAAGGGTTAAGTCCTTGCCCATAGCCATGCAGGTAACTGGTAGGTGGAGATTCAAACTCCGTCTGACTGACTCTGGAGTCTGCACTTGAACCCTTATTATATGGCCTTCTGAAGACAAGGCCTGGCCTCTGTGGACAGGTGATATCAAGAGGAAACCAGAGTCCCCAGGGAGGGGAAGCTGGATAAGTTTCATTGGCTCTGAATACAATTATAAGATTGGCGCCTATAGCTCAGTGGCTAAGGCACCGGCCACATACACTAGGGCTGGTGGGTTCGAACCTGGCCAAGCCTGCCAAACAACAATGACAAATACAATAACAACAAAAATAGCTGGGTGTTGTGGTGGGCACCTGTAGTCTCAGCTACTTGGGAAGTTGAGGCAAGAGTCTGAGGTTGCTGTGAACTGTGAGGCCATGGCATTCTACCAAAGGCGACATAATGAGACTCTGTCTCAAAAAAAAAAAAGATGATTTGAGGCAGTGCCCGTGGCTCAGTGGGTAAGCTGCCAGCCCCATATACTGAGGGTGGTGGGTTCAAATCCGGCCCCGGCCAAAACTGCAAACAAAAAAATAGCCAGGCATTGTGGCGGGTGCCTGTAGTCCCAGCTAGTCAGGAGGCTGAGGCAAGAGAATCTCCTAAGCCCAGGAGATAGAGGTTGCTATGAGCTGTGTGACACCATGGCACTCTACCGAGGGTGAAAAAGTGAGACTCTGTCTCTACAAAAAAAAAAAATAAATAAATAAATAAAAAGATGATTTTTCTTCTTTTTAAAGAATAGAATAGGAGAACATTTAATGCAAAATGTTCCAAAATTTCCAGGGCCATCTTGATTTTTCAAAAGTTTATTTTTAGTGTGCTCAATAATTATAAAAATTGGACAAATTGATATCAGGGCCCAAATTGCCACTCAGTTTCTTCATACCAGTAAGCAACACGAAACTTACCTGTTGGTCTGTAAGTCCCACCTTTTGCCTTACAAAGGACATTTTCCTGTATCATGGGAGCATTCCCTGGCCTCTGTCAACAAAAGGAGTTGGAGAACAAACTTGTCGCATGTTTCATTTCATCATAACTCTGAGAAAATTTTTATGAGTATATATTGAGGTTTCTTAAATGCTGATTCCTAAGTGCTTATTTTTGGTTATCCCTATTTCCCTGTGACAATTTGCAAAAATATCGTGAGAATTAAAAGGGACCTTACAGATACAGTTATATCATCCAACTTCCAATTTTATAGGTAAAGACAATGAGGCCAGGAAAAAGAGCGACTGACTCAAGGTTGCACAGCTAGTGGTCATGTCAGAGACATCTCACTCCTGGGGTCTCTGTGCTGGGTGAGATGCAAAAAGCGCCTGTTATTGTTTCATGGAAAAAAGTGAAATGTGAGTGTGGGGGGTGGGCAAGTCAGTTGGGGAGTTCTAGGAGGTAGGTTAGGCTATGGCAGTTAGAGAAAGGAGTGGAATCCTGGAAGAAGGAAGGGGAGCAAAGGAACGGCACTGGGCCCCAAAAGGCGTGGGAAGCCACGTGTGCCCCAGCAGGTACAGATGGCAGGTGACCACAGGGCATTGTTGCTAGAACTGTCACTCCTTGTTCAGGGAGCCTGGCTCAGGTGTGAAGCAGGGAGCAAGCCCTTCTAGGCCTCCTTGTCACCAGCCCCCTTTGGTCTGAAGAGCCCCCTTTCTCAAAGCCCTCCCCTTGAGGTTACATCCTTCTGACTCCCCAGTCCTTTTGGCCTCCTGTTGTAGTGATGAGGCTGCCTATGATCTCCCTTTTGGACGCTGGATAAAACAAATATATTTCTTTTTTTTCCTGTTATTTTTAGTTCACATGTAATAATTGTACATATTTATGAGATACAGAGTGATATTCTGATATCCCTGTTAATTCTCAGGACATTTTTGCAAATTGCCATAGAGAAATATGGATGACCAAAAAAATGTATAATGATCAAATTAGAGTCATTAGTTATCTATCACCCCAAACAGTTATAGTTTCTTTGTGTTGGAAAGAAATTCTCTCTTCCAGCTCCAGAATCTATTATTATTAATTACATAGTCATCGTGCAGTGGTCTAGCACACTGGCACTTATTCCTTCTATCTAGCTATAATTCTGTGTCCATTAACCCTTCTCCCTTCCTCCCTACCCTTCTTAGCTTCTAATAACCACAATTCAGCTCTCTACCTCTATGGGCTCAAATATTTTGAGCTCTTACATATGAATAAGAAGATGCAGTGCTTATCTTTCCATGCCTAACTTAAAGAAATACATTTCTATTGGATCCCTGGACACAAGCCTTTTGGCTTCTAATATCAAGTTTTTCCGATAGAGCCACAATCCTTAGCAAGGCATGGGGGGTGGTGAGCAGAATCTAGGAGGAAGGACGTCACTGATGACAAAGCAGAAAGTAACATTGAAAGTAACCTATTGTGTTCTATTCTCCACTTGCAAGGGAAATTAGTGGTCACCTTGATATACCACAAAAAAAGTTTTTCTTTCAAGATCAAAGTAATACTTTCTTTAGAGATTATCATACTTTCGATATTCTTAGTAAAGAAATGATTTACATTTTCGACATCATGAATTATGTGAGTTTAAAAAATACGCACATATCGGCTTGGCACTTGTGGCTCAAGCAGCTAAGGCGCCAGCCACATACACCTGAGCTGGTGGGTACGAATTCAGCCCAGGCCCGCCAAACAACAATGATGGCTGCAAACAAAAAATAGCCAGGCATTGTGGTGGGCACCTATAGTCCCAGCTACTTGGGAGGCGGAGGCAGGAGACTCACCTGAGCCCAGGAGTTGGAGGTTACTGTGAGCTGTGATGCTATGGCACTCTACCCAGGGCGACAGCTTGAGGTTCTGTCTCAAAAAAAAAAAAAAAAAACAAAAAAAAAGAACACACATACACGTGCAAAGGACATGATTAAGTTTTTAAAAATTTACAAACACAAATTTAGATACTTAGGTCCCTTAGCGTCACCATGTCTGGCTCCTCCTTCCTTAAGCCTATTCCTACTCATTTGGAAACTTAGAATTGTATACCAGCAAAGAAATGATAAATGTTTGCTATGACGGATATGCTAATTACCCTAATCTGATACTATACATTATATATATATCAGAACATCACTATGTATCCCGCAAAGACACAATTATTATATATCAGTTAAAAATAAAAAAAGAATTGTGTATCAGTTAGGATTGCTTAAGTTATGCTGCTGTAACAAGTCCCAAATTCCAGCTAAGAGAGCAATGAGGAAACTTTTTTTTTTTTGAGACAAGAGTTTCAAGCTATTGCCCTGGTACAGTGCTGTGGCATCACAGCTCACAGCAACCTCAAACTCTTGGGCTTAAGCAATTCTCTTGCCTCAGCCTCCCGAGTAGCTGGGACTACAGGTGCCCACCACAATGCCTGATATTTTTTGGTTGTAGTTGTCACTGTTTTAGCAGGCCTGGGCCAGGTTTGAACCCGCTAGCTTCAGTGTATGTGGCCGGTGCCCTACCCACTGAGCTAGGGCGCCACCAATAAGCAAACTTCTTCTTCTTTTTTTTTTTTTTTTT